>DWFY01000398.1:0-10187 GCA_018246875.1 Creonpyge creon creon | reverse complement strand
AGTGCCCGGTGTATGGCAATAGACTCACCACCTATTCCATGTTGGGACGTAAACGTAACTGGTGAAACGTGGGAGTGCACTGCACTCTTCTGCCTACCTCTCCGGGGATTACAGGCGTGATGTTACGTTATAAAACATTTAGACATTCGCCACATGTTATTTTATGTTGTGAACATAAAAATGTGATAACCATTTAACTAGTGAACTTTTTTTGACTTACTACACAACCACATATAAACGATCACATAATATCGTGATTTATTGTTAATTATATAATACATGTCGTTATTAATTAACCTTTATTGCTTCTGGGTTCTAGTAGGTTAGATCATTGATATAAGTGTTTATCGTAAAATCGTACCTTATAATATTCTTCCGATACAGTCGAACTGAGTAACCGTTAAGGATAATGTTACGCCTGTTGGCTTGTCAAATAAGTCATTATAATTGACACTGCATTATACATAGAGACATTATATATAGAGTAGGCGAGCCATAAGCGCGTATAAAAGTGGAAATTTACCGTTCATAGAAAGAGAAAGAAAGTAAGAGTTTGGTATATGTGTCTCTCTTTAATGATGCCTGCGCATTATATAATCGTATCTAATTGGCTTCTTTCGTTCTATAATCTTATCTCATTGGCTTCTTCAGTAATTGACCCGCGAAGTTTCTGCTGTTACTCTGCTGCTCATGCGTCTTTAAAGAGAGAAACGAGTACCAATTCATTCTCTTTCTCTCTCTATCGACGAGAGGACTTTTTGCTTCGCTCACCTACTCACCTATGTATAATATCTCCATGGTATTATGCCAGCCCATTCACGTTTATAATTGAATTCATTGTCAAATCAGACCACAGTATAATAATTAGTACATACGTGTCTCTTGGACTGCTAATTGTCTAAACATCCAGCTAAACTCGATAATGGAAATGGTTATATGTACATTATATACGAACATAATGTATTTGAGACACAGCTAGTGCGCTAAATTAAGTGACCTATTAAAATCGTTAAAAACGAAATAAAATAGCGTTTCACTTTTCCGCATTAGGTAAACTAAAAACATCAAAAGTAGTAAGGCGCTAAATTAATTTGGGACTCAGAAAACTAGTAAAAACTAAATAAAAACGCTTTTCATTTTACTGTGTTAGGAAAAACTGAAAGCATCAAAAGTAGAATCATTTTGTGTCACTTTGTTTCTTTTTATGGATGGTTCTACATTTGTTTGAAAAAATTTAATTGAAGCTCGAACCGTTCGGCTAGCTACCTCGGGAAGGACGACAATATGTGTGGCCGCATATTGTGGGGGGATCGGGAGGGCGTGAGGTGAGGTATAATGCCTCCCCCAGGGGTAGGGCCCGTTGGGGGCATGGCGCTAGTAGGACACCGGTGCGTTCCGTTGGAGATCCCGGAGTCCTACTAGCGCAGAGGAAGGCCACCGAGGGGGTTATTGTGCGGCAAAAGTCACACATAACCCGGTATCACTCCCAGGGTACCGGGTACGTGTTGAAGGTTTCCCCCCCAAAAACAAAAAAAGGTCCCTCATGAGGTAGGCAGAGAGCAACGGGGACCAAATATCTCATATCCTTACTTACCTGCCGCGCTTCTGCTATATTAATCACTCTCTTCATACATGCACGTCAGTTTCGTAGACTTCTGACTCCCCCATCAGCCAGCATCTGGGCTATTTGATCACGATAGTTGAGTCTTGGCCACCCTGGACACCTACGTCCATCAACATTGTCATTGTATGTCTGCTTCGTCATTCTTTCATCAGCCATTCTCTCAATATGTCCTATCCGTCGGAGCATGCCCTTTCTCATTTTTACATCTATACTCTTTTTCATTCAGAGCCTCTTGCTTACGTATCAGAATAACGTACGCGGTCGGCGAGTGTCAAGCCGCATATTCGACGCAACGACCTCATCTCGATCGCGTTTATTGTATTTTCATCCCCTTTCTCACATACCCAACTCTCGCTCCCGTACAGTAGTGTTGGAGTAAGCACGGAGTTGTGTATTGCCAATCGAGCTCACTGGCTCAGACGTTGGCAACTCAGTAGCTTACCCAACGCTCCATTCACACTATTTCCTGCACTCACTCTTCTCTCTATGTCAGCGGTGTACCTGCCATCCCTGCTGAAAGCACATCCAAGATATACAATTTCATCCACTACATTATCAACCACTACCCTTGCAGTAGTTCTCGGCTCATCTCTTTCAAATACGAATACTTTCGTCTTGTCCACATTAAAATATAAGCCTTTTTTCATACAATCAAATTTAAGTTTAATTTCAAATAAACGTTGAATTTATAAAGAGGAGAAACAAGTTACCTGCATTACAAGGTATGCAGTATAGGGAATTAAAGGAGAAGTTTCAGAAGAAATACTGGGGAATATGGAAGTCCCTTTATTATCTTTTATTCCTCCCGTTATTGACTGCTACGAGTAGAACGTTCTTTAAGATCGGTATACTGTTCCAATTATTTGGAAAGATTATATTTGTCTGTAAAAAAATATTTTTGTGTACGTTAGGTTAGGTAGGTCTTCGTTCAAAATAAAGATATGCCCTGAATTAGGTCTATGTGTAAAAACTGTGCGTGTTTAAAGGCGCTTACAAGTAATGTCCACTGCGCTCCCTCAGGGCACAAGAGCTTCACGCGTTCTCCAAACGTAACAATATTGCTTTTCTGTCTGGGGAAAACATCATAGCAGTCTTAATAGCCAGAGAAGAATATTATTATAATGTCATCTAATAGTATCGTGTTCGACCAATGTATCACGAAACTATAATATCAATATTTTGATTAGTGTTGTAACGGGGTTCATTTTTTTAAATATTTTGACTTTATTGGGTGTTTCAGTAGAAAAATTTATGCACTGTTATTATAGTAACATCACGTAACATCACGCCTGTAATCTCCGAAGAGGTAGGCAGAGGAGTGTACTACACTCCCACGTTTTACCAGTTACGTTTACGTCCCATTATGGAATAGGTGATGAGTCTATTGTCATACACCAGGCGCAAATCAGGCTCCGAGCCACTACTAGAATTTTCGACTAGAATATCTAAGTTAACAAAATTCAATATTACTCGACCCGGGATTTGACCCAGGACCTCCCGATAGGCTGTCGCGATTGCAACCAACACGACCAACGAGGTAGTCAACAAATACATGACGGGTGGAATTTGATATTAAATGAAAAATGTGCAGCTATATCAAAAATGTACTTTAAGTTTAATATGGCATAACGGTTATGATTGTGTTCTGCCGAGTAGAAAGCTTCGGATTTGATTTCCGGCTGGGCAAATATCTGATATAAATATGACGAATTTTGGATGAATTTGTTCATTATGTTGGATATATAAGTACCTAGGATGAAGTATTGTTTTGTATGGAGATTAATGTGGTAAGTAAAAAGTGTATTAAATTTTTTTAAATAGTCAAAATAAAATACACGTTAAAAACGTCTATTGGCCTTATAAATGTATACCTAAACAATTAAGCTTTTAATACCAAAAGTCTTTACAATTAAAAGGAACATAAGTCGCTCTTAATTATCGTTTCCGTTCGGTTCTCTCAATGTGGGAGGTGTAAGGCATATAAAAATTATAGACAGATAACCAATCGTTATACAACATGTTGGGATACAACAGGGATGTGTTTAGATATACACATGTGATGATGATGTGTAGACACAAACATGTTACAAGAGATGAAAATGCGTAATATTACTCGCGTAATTATTGAATTGAAATACATGATATCCGGAGCGACTGTCTCATTTGACCTAAATCTCGTTAATGCATCGGGAAACATTTATTTCAATACAATTAACAACGAATTGAAATCATTACATATAATAGGCATATGTTCCCCAACCTTTACGTCCAGTTTGGGGATTATTGGGGATTATGTCCAGCAGTGGCCTGTAACAGGCTGACGGTGATGAATAGGCATATACTTATACCGTTTCTCGTATAGCAAAGGTATGAAATGTAGTTTCTTTAATAGACTTATCGAATAGTTCGTCATACCTTTGAGTGTCTGTTTTCGTATGGTTCCCTAAGTTAGGGTGAAGTTTATAATGTAATCATTTTCAGTTGTTGCACTATATTACAATATACATCATCATCAGCGTATCTAAGTTCACTGCTAGACACAGGCCTGCCCTGAAGGATTTTTGTAAATAATCCCGACGCTGGGCATGCGGCTTGAGGATTCCAGAGCACATTACAATATACAGGAGTACACATACGCAAGTATATTTCAGTTTCTGTTTAAAGTTTCGGATACGTAATTAAATGTACCTTTTAATTACTAGAACCATATTTTTATAATTATTTATCGTCCTTAATCATTTTTAATTAAGCCATTTTCTTCATACTTTTTGTGAAAGCTAACTGCACCGTTTTCTTAATAAATATTTTAAGTCTTAAAAATTACTACGTAACATCACGCCTGTAATCCCCGAAGAGGTAGGCAGGGGAGTGCAGTACACTCCCACGTTTCACCAGTTACGTTTACGTCCCAATATGGAATAGGTGGTCTATTGACATACACCGGGCACAAATCCAGACACCGAGGCACTACTAGAAATTTCTACTAGAAAATTTAAGTTGGAAAAATCCAACAGTACCCGACCCGGGATTTCAACCCAGAACCTCTCGATGGACATTCGACATTCGTTGCAACCAACACAACCAAAGAGGCAGTTAGACAGGCAGTCAGTCAGGAATAAGTAATACCTATATGACTATAATTATAGTTAGTATAGTATAGACAAATCGTTTTCTAACGGTCGAAACAATCATGTTATCATACACAGTTTTAGTATACGGTCCTATATGCCCTTCAGTTTCGTTATTAGCGTTTTTAATGTACCTCTTTTTTATAACTTACTAGGCCTCGCGGTTTCACCTGCGTATAATTTAAAAGAAATCACAGATAGATAGTTTACAGTACTTCAACACAGACAATATTTTTAGTAATTTTATTGTGTGGTATTAATATACATACATATATTGTTTTTCGTCGCACCGTTCGCGTACTTCAGACAGAGACGCGAGCAGTGTTGAATTAGTTTAAATTTACGCTATCTCCTAATCTATGCATCGAAATAACATGCTGTAAAAGACAAACTTTATCTTCATATAATTGTCTTTATGTGGAATAACATTCGTTCGTAAGGATTAATATGGCATGCCTTAAAATAATGCTCCCGTCACCGTCACCGTTTCCTATAAACATATGCAATATCAGAAGTTCCGAATGCGTTGCAAGCTACCTCCAATTCTTTATTTATGTCACAGAAATGTAAATTAATAACTTATTGACTAAAATGTATTGACTGACGGAAAGTGCAGATGCGTCCTAAAATGAAGTACGCATTTCTAGGAAAAGCCTATTCACCCTTGCTTTGAAGAGTCCTAGGTTAAATTTGTCAGGAAACACAGATGCTGGCGAAGTGTTTCACTGCGTGGTCGTCTTAGGCGTCTGCATAAGAAATGTGCAATCGAATCGTTTCATACATCCTTATAGGTAACAACTTTCACATAATAATAATACCTTGTGTGGTTCCACTTTTATACCAGCTTTGAAATGTCCTTGTGGTGTCTTTCACCAGTGGAAATAAATGAGTTTACGCACACAAGCCACTTTGAATAGTACCTACCATTACTTCTGAACTTAAAGTTGTCTATTTTTGATAACATATAATTATCGAGTTTATGGACTCGATAATGTATTGTTAGTTTCCAATATTTCAAAGTCTGATTTTTTATCAATTATTAATAGTATTTTGTGTACTTCTCCTATTAACATCGAATACGTAAATTGTACTGTTTATTTTATATTCAGTTGACGTCATAGTTATTTGACAAGTTATCGAATTATGATAATGTAATCTTCAATTAAATTTTCATACATCATGGCCTGAATGGATGACAACTTTCCATGTGGAATTTTATGTATTTCATCGCCATTGTGAATTAGCAGATCGAATTGGAACTTTCTTGAATCTTTTTGATATTATCATTTCCATATCCTCTTTGCAAATAATAGATGTCGGCGCATTTGTATAGAATTATATATAGATTTGGCATTAACTTTACTGCTGAGCCCCTGTTTCTACGTCAGACTTAAATTATAATGTTTCTAATACTGACTTAATCATCGCCATTTACTCAGTCTACTCTTAATTTTTATTAAAAAAACAAAAGTATTCGACTGTACAACAAAATATTCCTGTTTTTCCTAGAAGATATTCTTAGTAGCTTATCACAAATACTAATGGTAAGACAATCTGTGCGCAGCAAAGAAAATCTAATGCATGAATAATTTCATGTGTTGATCACAACTAAATGAAATTATTAATCAACATTTTCCCATACAAGGGAATGTTACAAAGACGGCCCACGACTCACTTACTTTCTCTTGTTTTCTAGGACGTTCCAATGTAACTTGACCAATCGTGGAGCAACTGTGCCCAAGTAGAATAACTGCCGTTAAAACATTAGTTAATTTGATATTCAATTAGTATTTTTCATATGGAGTCATTGTCTTTAATGTGAAAATAATAGGTATTTCTGTTCGTTATTCAAAACAAGTTTTGTGATCTAAAAAAATAATTATAGCTAGTTTTGGTGGGTATTTTACATTTGGGGCTTATACACATTTTACTAATAGCTTGGTTGACTCGCAATATAGTCACATAATTCGACTGCCTCGTTGGTCGTGTTGGTTGCAAGCGCGACTGTCGATCGAGAGGTCCCGGGTTCAAATCCTGGCTCGGGTACTTTTGGATTTTTCTAACTTAGATTTTCTAGCAGTGGCTCGGAGACTGGATTTGTGTCTGGTGTACTACACCTATAGACTCACCACCTATTCCATAATGGGACCTAAACGTAACTGGTGAAACGTGGGACTGTACTACACTGTTCTGCTTACCTCTTCGAGGATTACTGGTGTGATGATACATTAGTTACCTAATTGATGCTAAAATTGTTTATACGATTAAGACATTCAAAAACGCGTAAATTTTTTGATATTCAAGAAAATTAATTACCTATTTCCATTTTAAAATATATATTTCTACAATAATTTGATTTAGTTTGTACACTACTTCGTGCAAATATGTTTTATAACTACATATATCATCCGACTTAGCACACTCCGCCGAGTTCATCAACGACAGGTAAATAATTTCGGCACAATATTTTTAAACGAATTGCTTATGGGATAGACGGGATTATCGATTTATGATTTATTAGAGTTATTTCAACTACTAGTTTTTGTACGTATCCATTTACAAAATCGACGGCGGAAGACTGCTTGAGACTGAAATTTTAATTCAAGGCCTAGTAGCTGAAGTGAGACTTGTTGCTTCCTTAGTGAATAAAAAACTTGTTTCCGTAGTTAACATTTCTTGCCTTCTCAATGAATGACCTTGGTGCTTGTATACTAGTAGTAGAATCATCTAAACAAGTCCTCTCTTGGAGTATAGCGCTGGGTTAACGGTTCGAGCTCCCATTTTAACCGCTCGCAACCCAGAAAGTCTCCTTTGATTTGCCGCTTACGACAGGCAAGATATACAGTAGCTCGTATTCAAATCCGACCTACAGGAACAAACCAGTATCTGACCTGAGTATTCTTCCCGTGTGTGTGCTTCTGAATATTATTAATATGCGGCACTAATATCGATGTGACGAGAGCATTGAACATCGATATAACACGAGCATCACTATGCGCGCGCAGCAGCGCATCGCCCCGCCCCTTCCAGTGTTGATAACAAAGAACTCGTACATTTAAACTTCTCATTAATTTTTAGTCGTACTGCAGTGAATCTGTATCCACACGAGAATGTGGTTAAAAATTGCCACGCTACGAAAAGCGCAAATAAACTTATAAACTTTCCAAAAAGTTCGTAACTTTTAAGTCTTCAATTGTATAATAATGTATTAATTTTATAGGTGAAGATGTGGTTGCGAGGTATTTGATTTGTCGCAGGGTAATTTTTGCTGCACATGTCTGAACATGGTCTCACAAATACAGTCATCATAATTATTTACTTGCCTACAGTGTCCGTCGAATAACTTTGTGAATTTGAATTTTAGTACAATGCAACTTAAACTCAGCAAAATGTTTAATTGGTAGGTATTTGTTGATGTGTCCACTGAACTGAGCACTTCTAATTCACCTTTTAAAGCTGAGCTAACTCCGCTTCTTAATTGGATCAAAGTTCACGCACAGCTTATTATTTTGTTCATTTCTCCTATCGCAAGCGTAATTTACGTTTATCTTCAATTTTGCATCACTGCGGCCATTGTATAATGAATTCCTCTACATCATAAGACCTCTTCCACTTACGCAAAAAATACCGTTACTGTACCGACATTGTTACCTATTAGAAAATAAGAGATGTTGATTAAAAATAGTTTTGTCCATACGTCTGATAACATCAATACAAAAGTAACTTAGTAAAAGAATTTCAAAACTCTTATTAGAACAATATATTACAAGTTCTTTGTTATTCTTAGTGCACTAAACGTAATATAAGATAATGTGAAGATTTCAGGTTAAACTTTCAAGACATAACTAATTTTACATACACGCTTATATAATTCCCAAAAGCAAGTGAAAGACGTTATACATTTCATTTGTAAAATATGTTACACATTAGTCGTTACTGTTAATCGATTAACAACGACAAATAATGTTAACTAGTCAACATATTAAATATTACGTAACATTACGCCTGTAATCTCCGAAGAGGTAGGTAGAGGAGTGTATCCCACATTTCACTAGTTCATTTTTGCCTCCCTCCATGAAACAGGGTCTGAGCCCATTGCCATACACCGGGTACAAAACCAGACTCCGAGCCACTACTAACAATATTAAACTGGAAATTTTAGGAGGAATTATTTAAGAAATTTTAAGAAAAATTTTAGAAAAATCCAATGGTACTCGACCCGATATTTGAAATTAGGAGCTCTCGATCAGCATTCGCGGTTGCATCCACTCGACAACCGAGGCAGTCAGATTATTGAATATATTTAGTTAGTTAAATAGCGTATTTTATGTAAATTCTAAAAATATTACGGAGTATGAGTAACTATTGTGTTTCAAGGAATGTAGTCACGGCCTTAGTGAGGCAGCGTGTAAAATGATCGTTACGACGCTAAAGTAATTCAACTGTAAGACGAGATAGTAAATGAGAGAGTACTGAAGAAACGACAATAAAGCCTTTCTGGAAAAAGTATACTTAATATTAGTAAGGGCGAAAAACTTATACGAATGCAACTTCTAAGAAACACTACCGGATTCTAGGTTTTTTCGCTACAATTTTACTAATTTATTTTATCAAATCAGCTTATTACGCTCATAAAGAATAACAAGCCTTCACATTTTCATAATTTCTTACTTCAGTCGTTAGAACCAGATTTATCACTAGGCTATGGACAGTTAGGTGTTTAAAAAAAACGACTTTATTCCGATATCTTAGCGACACAAAATGAATGGTGGCCTCCGATACATATGCTCTGGTCCCTAGTGATTTCTCGTCAATGACGCACCAAAGATGTATTCTGGTCAGCTGAAATTAACTGACCACTACAGCCCGCAATATTACTGATATCCAATATCAAATAGAACTTAAGATATATCATATAGATATATCAAAAATACAGATATCCACGTCCACGTTCTTAAAACTGGATGCGATTCTGCTTGATAGTAGCAAAAGTATTAAGCTATAGCAGACGATAGATTTAGCCCAAAGTGCTAAAACTGAATTATGAGCTTCATACTATGCCCACCAGGTAAAACTGATTTAATGATTGCAGAAAATAATTTACAAACTCTACATTATAGAGGTACGCACGTTTGAAGAGTGCAAATGTATAAAAGAGTTAACCATGTCCACTTTCCGTTGATCAAAGAGTACTACCGACACCAAAGTCCCGAGATCGCTCGCTATTAGTATGGACACGAAATTGGCTCAGCGCCAAGCAGTCCCCGGCGTATCTTCGCATTGTAGTGTAAATATTGTTAAAAATCCTTTCAGTAAAAATAAAGGAATCTAAAGACCTAGTTGTGGAACTGGGGCGCTTTTTGATTATTTTTTGAAACTTCCGTGACACTGCCCCGTTGGTTGTGTTGGTCGCAAGCGCGACTGCCGATCGAGAG
>DWFY01000397.1:0-10194 GCA_018246875.1 Creonpyge creon creon | reverse complement strand
AAAGTCAATGATTATAATTTCTAGATGGCGGTTTGGAACCTGCTCTCGATCCCGGTCTCGATCCTGGCCGAGATCCGCCCGGTGTTAGAGTCGATCTGCACGGAGTTTCATTATTATTATGTATGGTTTGTGTGATATATAATTAATAAGGATATCATCCATACGTACAAATATACAGTCATTAAAGTTTCAGCGTAAACCGGTTACCTAGGCACGCTCGGTTTCCTGTATTTTGATCCGAGTCCATTGGCAGCCTCGTTATCACTCAATGAATCCGGTGTTCCCGCGCTGAGGGATGATCTCGACGCACGCCCGGCGACTCCACCCGCGGACATTGGCACTGAGCGAGCCGTTCGCTCTCTTACCTACATACAATATTTTAATTAAAACGAGTGTAACTCTTACGATTTTTCTGTTAGCAAAAAAATATTGTTAGTGTTCACACTCAAACAGATGTATATATAAATAAGTCTGTGTATAAATAATGACGAGAACTGTATGTACATATATCACGTACATTTACATGTATCCACAAAGTAACGAGTTTCATGTGCATCATGCTAATGGACTCGACAATCGAGAGCTATGACACAATACAATGTAATGACTAACACACTAACAATAAGTAAACTAATGAAATAAAAAATAAATAAAAAAACAAAAACAACTGCGATCAAACTGATTGAAAACAATGGGTGCATTACGAACGCAACACTTTCACATTGCCTATGTAGCATTACCCAGTGATATCCTGGAGAGGGCTGGTATCCGTGGTGGTGGGTATAGTGGTGGGCGCCTGGCGTCGTCGAACCTTGCGATCTTGAGTGGCCGTAAATGAAAGCTTGCTTAGTTCCATGTGTCGAACCCACATGTAGCGGATAAGAACACGGAAGCTCTTCCCGCTGCCTTAAAGCCTCAAATATAGGCCTCAGCTGCTCCATAAACTCTTCAGCTAGATGCATCAATACAAAAACCGGGGCCATCATTAAGGGAAGGGGAAACATCCGTAACAAAAAGAAATGCTCTTTCATAGTGCCAATCGTTTTGTCGGACCGCGTTTATTTCCACGTAACGAGATGATGTTACTAATTAGCCGAGCACGCCTACACGACGAACGCGCGATACGCGATAGAACGCAGGTTTCATGGGATCTGATGGGAGGAGGATAAACGAAATACATTACCATAGCATCCAATACGTTCACGTGCCACCTCTCCAATGCAGTGGATCCAAAGAGTATAGGTACGTACAAAAACAACACCAATCACTACACGAGCCGGTGCTTCGATGCATAGCTTTGAGCACACTAATGCAATACGACCAAACGCTACGAGCTAAACACATGCTGCACTCACGACGGTGCCTCTTGCATATGGATCCGGCGATCCATGTACAAAATGCATCAAAAGCGGAAAAAAAAAAGAAAATCCCAAACCGTTGCTCCCTCTATCAACTACTGTGCGCTTATTGTAGTATGTGTGCGAAATAATAGCCAACGTCTAACCTGTAGAGAGAAATTTTTATTACAGAAGAACTGTAGCAGCTTTAGCTACTTACCTTTGTTATGGGTCCAGTGGACGGAGGCGTGTTTGTGTTAGAGCGAGGCGTACGTGGTCTGAACGCAGCCATGCTCTGGGAAACTCCATCGGCCAGTATGAATTGTTCTCGCAGTTCGATGTTCGTGCGTCCCTTGGCTGCATGCGGGCGGCGTCCGGTGCAGGATCACAAGTAGGATAGGACGAGGAAGGGTTAAAAAAAACCGTTCGGTAACAGGACAATAGGAAGAAAAATAAACACCGAAAAGTGTTAAAAAATAAGGGATACGTGCAGTGGTAGTGAGGGAGAGAAAAAAAAACAACAAACAAAATCAGAACATGTCAAACATAAAACAACATAGGCATTAAAACAATTGGGGGGAATTTTTGAAAAGTGTGCAGATAGGAGTAGGAATTGTAAAATACGATTAGTTTGTTCTCTCACCAAAATATATGCAATTGTTCGAAACCAAGGGCAAAGTTTACCGTTTCATTTAATGTATATCTACTATCGCCGCTAAAGGTAAAGAACAAGTAAAAAATGTTAAGATAAAATGAAGACGATAAATAATTTTTAACAGAACGCTTAAACCGTACGCGCTTTCCTCTGCCGGGTTTCAATACGTAATCCTTGTGTATAACATTGTTTAACATTTATTTAGTTACAGTGCATTGTGAAATATTTACAATAATGAAACAAACTGGTAAACTTTTTGCGCTTGATTTACAAGTTTTAGTATTCTACATAAAAATAAAATAAAAATATACGCAAATAAAAACCATAGTCCCTCTTCATGCCATAATAAAAAAATACAAAGCAAATTAATCAATTAAACATACAAAGGTTTTTAAAACTGCACCTCTTAATCATAACTATAGTATTTTTTCTATATTTTCACTAAGTACTAATAAAAGCGTACACATACGAATAATTTTGATTACTAAAATATTTAGCAAAATAACGAACATACAAAAAACATATTAGCAAAATTAAGTACTAAGCCACACCAACAAAGATCGCCTTGTATGGAACCAGTTTTCTTTACAAAATGTGCTTCAAAAGCCAAAAAGACTTAAATAATTTGAAAAAAAAGAAGGCTCCAATACTAAGTCGCATTCTCTTACCGAGCGGGCAACAAGCTTCATGCTGCTCTGGCTTACTCGGGTCAGGCAGCGGTAGCACTAACGACACTACTTATGTAAAGGTTTCATTGGGATCAACGCAATAAAAAATAATATAAAAATAAGGGACAAGGGAAAATTGGATTGGGTAAAGCAAATACGAATTAGTACATTAGTACAGCAATATCGAATTGTTTTGGATATTTAACGATATTTACTTTAGCAATACGGTTTGTTCATACTAGCGAAAAATGTGTATAATGATTAATGGTAAAACATGATAAACCTGTTTTCCAAGTATTTTAAAATTTATTATCATAGGCACGTTGTTTTAATAATAATCAATGTCAATACTTATTAACAACTTAAATTTTTACGTTAAAGAAATTTTACATTATAACGAAACGTTTTTTTTTCATTGCTTGTCACGTTTTATTCCTAATATTAACCATTCGTTATTATTAATGACCAATTATTTTTAAATATCAAAAACGAAACAGTAACGTTATATCGAAACGTTAATTTAGTGTTTTATTCCAAATATTAATCATCCGTTATTAACAATTACAAAATTATTTTTAAATGTCAAAAACAAAAAAGAAACGTTATAACGAAACGTTACTTTATAATAAACGAAACGCTCATTGGTGATTGCTGGCAACATTGCTATTGCGCATGTCAAGTATGTCGCGTCATTTCGCGTCGTAACTCGCCGGCATGAAACAATGAAATCCGGTCGATCGCGGTGTCTCGTGTAATTTTTCGTTGCGATTGAGCAAAAACAAACGCTTGAAAATGACCGGGACCATAATTGAAAACCTAAGCGGCCGTAAACTCACTGTTTTAGTTACGCTTCTTTTATTGTGTCAACTAACATGTTTCCTAATAGGTGGGTTGGTCGCACCTACTCCGGCAAACGCGCAAAATATACTCGGCACCGTGTGTAAGGACACATCCACCATGAAAAACGACACGAAGAAGTGGTATTACAATCGGGGCAAGGGCGCTTGTGAGTCAGTCGATCTCGGCTACATGTTCAATCATTTTTCTGAGGCGGATGTTGTTTTCGCATTCCAAATGCCGGCGCCGCGTGAAAGTCAGATATTAGACTATTCGCGTTGGCAACAAAATCTGATTGGAGTGGTGCAGATGGACATCAAATATCACTCTCAAATGGATGTGAAGCCGCATAGTGTCGTAACGATCGACGCGCGTCTCGCTTACAAGAACAAAGGCGATCCCGACGACGGGTGGAAGCTGTACACTCAAGAGGTTGAAAAACGATATTTAGACTGCAATATTGACATTAAAACGGAGGAATATCTATATAATTGTTCCGCAATACCTCTGTTTGAACTGGGATCGTTACATCACGACTATTATTTACTTAACATACGATTGCCGGTGGACACGCCCGAGATGAACGCGCACATCGGCCACGTACAGGACGTGTGGATCACTGTGATCAACCAAAATGGTGGTTTCACTAAAGTCTGGCTCTCTCTAAAAACAGTTTTCTTTCCATTTATCATTGCTATATTAGTGTGGTTCTGGAGACGTATTCATATGCTGCAACGGAAGCCGGTCTTGCTGGAGAAGATGCTCCTATGTTTGGGAGTCGCCCTATGCTTTCTCAATATGCCTATTGAATATCTAACGCTACATTTCGAATTACCATTTATGCTACTTTTGGGTGATATACGACAGGGTGTTTTCTATGCAATGTTATTCTCATTCTGGCTTGTGTTTGCTGGAGAGCACATGATAATTCAGGACACATTGGGTAAGAGCTCTTTGAAACGGTACTGGAGACATTTGAGTGCTGTTGCTATGGGCTGCTTGTCTTTATTCATTTTCGATATGTGCGAGAGAGGTGTGCAACTGCGCAATCCATTTTATTCAATTTGGGTGACAGAGATTGGAACTATTCTTGCATTGACATTCATAATACTAGCTGGGATATCCACTGGAATTTACTTTCTATTTTTATGCTACATGATATGGCAGGTTTTCATCAATATATCACACAAAAGGCAGTCTCTACCAACAATGTGTTCTGTGAGGCGTCTACATTATGAAGGAATTATTTATCGTTTCCAGTTTCTGATGTTGGCCACTTTATTGTGTGCAGCTCTCACTGTAATCGGGTTTATACTGGGGCAAGTGGCCGAGGGGCAATGGAAATGGGACGAAAAGATTGAATTAGAGTATACATCTGCATTCTTTACTGGTGTATATGGTATGTGGAATATTTACATCTTCGCTCTTCTGGTACTCTATGCTCCGAGCCACAAGCGCTGGCCAGTCAATGTAAATACATCGGACACACAGAATCTGAGTGAGGAAATTGAATTCAACCCATTGTCCAATGAAGGAGCGACCAGTGAAATTTCATCATTGACTTCATTTATCAGAAAAGCAACTATAGATTAAGTCATGACTTGCAAATAATTAGATCTCATTCAAATCTTTTAATTCTTATAGAGCTTTTAGAATCGCTTTACATATTTGATGTAGGAACAATATGAGTCATGGTGACTATTTGTATTAGGATATTTAGTCATTTTAACTTAAAGGGTGTGTACTCCGTTTAGATATCTTTATCTTGTATGTAGTTCTAGGTCATAGTATTGTCTAACTCATAGTGATTCATTAGTAAACCAACTTGTCTTTAGTATTTTCGATCTTCACATGTATCTTTTAATAAAAATATTTTTCGAACGTAACCTGTTTATCTAATTTAGAGATGTCAGATATATTTTGATGTGATTCATAAAATTACTTCTCTAAGGAACCGGTAGTGTGACCTTGAGCCTGTGCGCTCGACAATTCAGAAAACCGTGCTTCCGAGAAATATTGTAGGACTAAGATTTTAGATTAAGACTAACTTTTTTTGCCATTTAAACATAATTTATATTTTCTGTGATAATATATGCCTTTTTTGTAACTCGCATTTTGTTGTACGTTTACTGACAGTATTTTAGTGTAAGGCGTTAGCGAATGTTGCCAACAATTCGTTCATTTACCTTATTTATTCGCAGTATATTTATGTAACAGTAGTACGATTATTTAACGTAGTTATAGTTCAGCGTAATTTTGCGACTCGCGGTTTCGCGGATGTTAGCGCAGTTTGTAGCCGTTTAATTATATTAATAAATTTTCTTACGTGAACTGTTATTTTGTTATTTACTTGACCATTTTCAAACAATACACATAAATATAATAATGAATTTTCCCGTCAACACCTGTTAATGAACGTCATAAAATAATATACTTTGCACCCTTGTTATGGGGTTAACACACGGGTAATACCAGATTATATTTAACACCGAAACATATTGATTGACACTTTGAACATTACACTTTAAAATTCATAGTTATGTTAGAATTTCAGTTAACAACTTTTGCTACAATATAATAATTGTAGGAAAAGTTACAAAATATTAAGGCTCAGTGAACTTAAACATTTCATTAATACCGTTAGAGATGCCAAGAAACACTTTCAATTATATTTCAATTTTGAACCATTAAGAAAACTGAGCCTTTAAAAATATTGGATAATTAAAGGTAATATTAAAATATGGTTATAAATGCGGATTTGTTAATGTTAAATGTATTTGGATTTCAGTTAATAAACCCAAAGGGATTTTGCTTCTTTGAACCACTTCCATATTTCAATATTTCAGAAAACATCCTTATTTCAAAATATTGTGGGCAATAACACCATAATGATTATTTCTAATGTAATATATACCGTTGCTTTTGCTGTTACCCAGTTACCAAGTTTTGGAGGAAAACATAAAATATGTTCTTGTCTAAATACCTATGTACGAGTATGTTCGAATGCCTGTGTGTCAGGGCTTCATTTAAAAAAGGAAGCGCCTTGGCGCTTCATTGCATATTTTTGTTTTACTGGCTAGCAATTATGGTGTTATTGTTTTATGTATGACGCCAATCTCTTTTAGAAAGAAATATATTTAGCACGTATAAAAAAGTACCTTCTTAATTAAGACAATATTGTTGCTGATATTTTTTTCTGTTGCTCAGGAATATTTCTGACCAGTTATTGTATAAGATTGACATCATAAAAGCCCGCAGTTCACGCTATTATTTACCTTGGTTTCTCTGTCTGTGGATTCAAGTTTGCGTGAACTGTGAATTCTTGTCAATTAAATTAATTAATTGTTATAAAATGCTTGTCGCCGTTACTGCTCCCAAGTCATTAAGATCGAACGATTAGCCGGATTGTTTTTTTTTAATAATAAGAGTAATCCCACATTTTATTTATCTCATTATAAGCCATACGTTCTATTGTTGAAAACGGTAGATCAGAAAAAAAATACGGAAAACATATTTTTAGTCTCACGAAAATTATACTATTCAATATCTTTCATATACTGTAGTATATTGCTAATGTATATTTGTTTGAGAGCAGTAACAGATTGCTTAAACGCATAGTATCAGGAGCGCTGCACCTTCCTTGGCGGATGTTTCAAAATAGAATGTACTCAGAAAAAAAAATTGTTAATAATCGAACAGTGGTGGGATCAGAGGAGATGCATTTCTTGTTCCGAGGGAATTATTACCAAAACGATTGGTCCGTGCACGTGTACCCAGCCTGCACGAGCAGCGGGCGAGGTGGGATACGTGCTTAGACATTCCCGTGATGTGAGATAAGAGGTCAGTATCGAATTGATTCGTGTTACTTCATCTTCACGCTCGGAAATCTTTGAGCCGGAGGTGATGTGGTGTTCAAGAAATTTTTTCTACATTTAGTATAAAACATTAAGAGCCTCTAAAGTTTGCAAATTCAACTTTATTATGAGCTCGATGTCACATATGTTTCATATCGATAAATGTTTTAAACTAATTTTACTCGACCTAAAACTATGCCCGTATTTTAATCAAGAACCATCTCGGGACACCACACACGGCAAATCAGCGCGTGTGCTACGATCTAACGTCTGATACACTACATATATACCTACATATACATGTATTTTTACATATATAATTTTTATCTATTTTTTATTTAATCGCATCTCGTCTGATCTGGACAAACTGTCAACGGGGACTTTCAGAAGCGTATAAAGTGAACCGGCGGGAAGGTGCGGCGGGGCGCGGCGCGCGGGTGCGGCACGTACCTCGGCAGGGGTCGTTCTTGACGAGGAACTCGTCGAGCGCCACCCAGCCGCCGCCCACGCGCACCATGACGGTGGAGCGCAGGATGCGCACCAGCCGCAGCTTCTGCGAGTCGCCGAACTGTGGGCACAGCGCGGCTCGTTATCGGCGTCCTTTACGGTACCCTATGTTGCTTATGTTATATTGGGATATTTTTCGAGTGTCATGGTAATGTTACTGACTGGAAAATGAGTGACATAATAATAATATCAGTGCTATTATATCGTCGCGCCAGGTCCGTTACGGGGTAGGTAGAGAACGCCGAGTGCGAAGATATCTTCATCCTAAGAGACCTGATGCGCTTCTTCTACGTCTATCACATTTTTCATCTAACGATTAGAAAATCTTTGCAATATTATTTCCTGTGAGTTGCCGGTATCTAGACAAGCAGTGATAGGTATTTCTAAATATCCTGTCATTCGATAAAATATTAAATCTCTCGAAGAGTTTAAATACAATTTAAACGACTATCATAACACTCAAAGACTACGTGCCATGAACGGGCTAGTTTCGGACGTCGATCCTCCATTCTTCACTAGATAATTATTTGTGTTGGATTCAAAAGCCCCAAGACTCGACGCAGCGATGCCGAGAAGGGAAGGCTCGATCGAGATTGAACGGATGAAACGTTTATGATTGAACAGCACGGAAACACTAAGGGAGGCGGAGCGGATACTCACGCGGTACTTGCCCTCGCCGACCTGGAAGACGCGGAACTTCTGGCGGCACGTGCACAGCATGACGAGGCGCTTCACCTCGTCGTGGATCTTGTCGGCGTCCGTGGGCGGCCCGCGCTCCACCTGCGCGCGGCACGGAGCTGCACTTCACTCCATACTCGCATATTTCATATATCGGCCGCGATAGTGCGCACCGCAGTATAGAACGCACAGTCACAACGAGATGAGAACAAACCGATGTAATTCAGAACACTTGTAATTTCATAATTTTGCATCTCATGATGACGTGAGTTTATACAACGCATACTTTAAAATATTAACAAAAGGTATTTTTTATCTTGTCTGCGGAAACCGTTTTAATTGACTCTAATGGAAACATTACATAGACATGCAAAGCGACGATCTATGCACATTCTAATACTGGCCACAAGGTTCTAGAAGTTTCCAATTGAGTGATTCCTTCGCATTCGAAAAGTAAGACAAAATGGGTCAATCGAGGTAAAAAAGTTACCCAGTCAGGCCGCAGCGCGGCGATGAACTCCTCCCAGTCGATGAGCCCGCCGCCGTTGCGGTCGAACAGGTCCGCCACGGCGCCCATCTCCAGCCGCGACGTGTCGAACTCTGTGACAATCGACACACGCTACATTCCATCTCCAAACATTCTATATGCAATGATATTTTTTATCGTCAACAGTTTTATTACAAACATTTATCATAATATCCGATTAAAAAGTTAAAATACTTGTTCTGGCAAGAATAGTAAAGAAAACCGAATGACGAAGAACGAACGAACGACCGCGTGGTACGCACTGGTGTTGATGATTCCGTCGATGAACTCGTTGCGCGGGATGAGCCCGTTGTTGTCCTTGTCCATCTTGCGGAACAGGTCGGTCAGGCGGGACTTCTTGTGGTTCATGAACTTGAGGAACTGGTGGAGGGAGAGAGATAATTACACTTAAAATAGACTTTTCACATTGACAAGTGGTAGAGGCAAATAATACAATAATAATAATGACTATCTTGGGACATCTCCACACACGCCCGTCTAATCCCAAAGTAGCAGAACTTGTTTGTGGTAACCAGACGGCAGATAAACTGCAAATACACATATAAATATATACTCCTATAGATACGGCCAAACTGCCTACCTCATGCTCTCTTCACCCAGGGTGGACTGGCAGAGAATGCCATTAGGAAATTAAGTACGGTCTTGTATCCCTTAGTTTAAGGTGTTGCATAAAATAAATAAATAAATACTGTTTTTTACACTTTGACACAGAACAAACACTTGTGCTCATCACATAAATGTTGATCCTCAGTGGGAATCGAACCCACGACTCTTGACCTCTCTCAACCGTCATGTTCCCTAACTATTGGATCAACGGGCCAGCCAATTATTATAACGTTACTATTCGTAAGAGCATTCAGTATTGCGGAAAACTGATGCTACTAGATAGGAGAACGATGGTTGCTGTTTGTGAAGTTATTTCCACTATTTTAGATTAAATGCAATGGGGGCGAAGTGGAATAGTAACCCTTACTTCCACGGTTTGTCACACAATTTGTCTAATAGCTGACAATGATTTTTAGTTTATAAGTTTGTTTTATCCGTGTCGAGGCGGAAAAAGAATACATCCCCCGACTCCACACCGGGATACCAGGGTGTCGTAGGAGGCAAC
>DWFY01000396.1:0-10195 GCA_018246875.1 Creonpyge creon creon | reverse complement strand
TAGGTACTATTATTATATCGTCACGCCAGCTCCCTTACGGGGTAAGAAAAGGCCACAGGGTGCAGAACGACTCTATTCTTACAGACCTAACTTGTCTTGATCATGATAATCTGTAGGTAAATGGCCAAGCATTGAAACCCTGTGCCAGTATCTGACTCTTCAAACCAATAAGATTTGTCTAGGTTCACGTGCTCCAACTCACGACGCACCAACACTTTTCATCAGGCGCAATCGCGGCCAAATGCTAGCTTATTACATAACAAATGAAATGATCATAAAATAAAACAGTACCGCGCCGCATCCAAGCTGATATTCAGACGTTTTTAGTGAGCAGTATATCACCAAATTATGATCAGTGAACCTGTTCCTACTTACAGAAGAAGTTATCAAAAACATCCATCAATATGTTAAAGTAACGTAATGTATGTGACATGTCCGTGAATAAATTACTGCCAACTACTGCCGGTTTATTAAAGACGCCTGATAACGGGATTCGATGCTCATTCTGTCATATCTACTTGGCGGAAATTATAATTTAAATAATTGTACTATTATTACTATTAATATATCATTACACCAGGTCCCTTATCGGGTAGGCAGTGAGCACCGAATGATTAACTGATGTTTTTTTTCTTCTCGCTTGTAATCCCCGAAGGAGTAGGCAGAGGAGTGTGGTACACTCCAATGATCCATCAGTTAAATTCTACGTCCCACCACGGAATAGGGGATGAGCCTATTGCCATACACCGGGCACAAATCCAGACTCCCAGCTACTAGTAGAAATTCTAAACTTAGCCGATGTATAAGACAAATATTGTGATATGAGATATAATTTCATAGGAACATTTTTAAACGCATAATGTTAATTATGTTATACGTTTGAGCTTAGTGTGGATTACTTATTAAATCACAGAGAGATCGAATGATAATACTAATACTAAAAATAATCAGAAAGTAAATTACTTTGTGAATATAAGATTTTACTATTTAGGTATATGTTTAATTATTGTATTTGGTGGGTGTCCGCCGTGACCTCGTTGCGATCGGTGGGAGCTCTGGAAGAAGAACCTCGGATAGATCTGAAACTAGTCAAGTTGGGCCATCCCGAATGAACTACGTGAGTTAGACCGATACAAATCAGATTTCATTTTGCGATATATTCGAAATGTTAATAATAACATTGCCCACCTCTTCGGGGATTACAGTCGTGATGTTACGTTATGTTAATAATAACATTTGCCGCCATTTTTAATACCAAGGTATTGAACTTGTGCCATCGTAAAATATTTATTGTAAAACCGAAAACCGGTTGTAAATAATGGTTTATTTTAAGACAAACATCCCATTACAAGTCATTAATATAGCCATTTGATATCGAGCTTTCAAATGTTCGAAGTTAAGACACGTAACCCCACGCCAGTAATCACCGAAAAGGTAGGCAGAAGAGTGCAGTGCACTAACACGTTTCACGAGGCTATCCTAAACCAAAATTGTTAGTATTTCATTAGTATAAAACTATATAGTTGTGTAATTTAATAGTGAAAGAAGTATTATTTTACTACTAGACTAGTAATACTTGCAAGTTAACTTCTTGACACTATTAATTTGTTTTAAACAGTAGCCCAAACAAAAATAACTCAACATATCAATAATATTTGGTAGAATATAAGGTGATTAGGTGCCTAGCCCAACTTCTCATCATCACTTGGGTTGACTGATAGAAAATGCCATTGGCATTAAGTCCGCCCTTTGTTAATAATAAAAATACTAATATATTAGGATTTAATATACGTTTATAAACGAATTAACAAATTAGTCAACCAGTACCAACAAATCATAAGAAGAATAAAACAATCTGTAAAAAATGTTTCACTATAGTTGTGTTCTTTGGCAAAAGCTTATTAGTGCATAAAATTCTAATGCAAGTTATTCTAACAAATTATATGTGAAATTGTTCGATCTTCCGTGGAATCGACCTGTTTAAATTACAGTTACATAGATTGCCTTAACCAAATCGCGAATGTCGAACTTCCACCCATTAATTAACCGTTTTAAAAGTCTTCATGCTATTTTATACAATTTGTGTAATTTACTCAAATTCTTCTTTAAGACAATTAATAAAGAGAGACGTTAATTTCACCGTTGAATATATTTCTTTGCAATTATCGAATCATCAAAAAAAAAGGATTCTGTCAAAAATAAATTACACCGGGTATTTTCTTTGTTTTTACCGTAAGACTACTTACAATTAGTAATAATTTCAAAAGACAATTCTCATATGAAAATGTAACAAAAATGCTTGGTACCGTTATCAATTATGAGATACAATGAACCGTATCAACCTGAATCGAATGTATATATTTTTTGACGATGAAACAAATTCAATATCTTACTTTTTTATTAATGATACCTTCTTATGTCACAGGTAAACTGGCCAACGAGGATGAAGACGTGCCATCATCATCAGTATCAACATCTGTTATCAACACTGAAGCTCTTACTACGTCCACAACAACAGCGGCTCCAACGCGATCAACACAAAACACGAGAGAAACAACTACTTCAAACATTAAAGAGATGACAATACCCAATTTGTTGACAGAACCTACAGAATCATCTGGAAAACCTAAGCCTAGATTGCTGAACCTAAGTGTAGACGAGTTGCAGAACTTTGCAAATGCTTTGCACAATCAAACAAATCAAAAACAACCAAAGAAAAGCTTAGTGGACCTCAGTGATGTTAACTTGGATGGTGACGATGAAGATGATCTTCCGAAATTAACAGATAATGATGCCAAACAAAAACACATACCTGATAAGTTTTATACCAATTTACAAGAGCCATTTCACCCATTATTAGGAGCTGATAAAGGATCGGAGGAAATAGAAATATGTAAAGAAAATGGGATTTCTTATAAGGTACATTTTTTCATTCATATCTGTAAAAATGTTGTTGAATCATGGCGGACTAACGTTTGTTATTGAAATTACTTTTAATTGCAGATAGGAGAACATATTGACCGAGGGTGTGAGGAAACTTGTGAATGCTCCCCAGGGGGTAGTTTCGACTGCAGCCCTCGGTGTAAACATCCGTACATACGCAGGGGCCGTCGAATCAACGACCCCCTGTGCTTTGAATCGCCTGTTGATGATTGCTGCTCTATTATCGCTTGTGCTACTGGTAATGGTGGTAAGGAATATTTACTAGGTTTTCTATATGTCACTTTATAATTATGACTGCTATACCGTCACTCCAGGTCCATTACGGGGTAGGCAGTGAGTATGTGAGTGAATCTTGGGACATCTTCACACACCGCCATCTGATCCCAAAGTAAGCATCAAGAGAGCTCCGAATGTCAAATATCTTGAAAGACCTGACATACTTCTTCTACATTATTAAATGATAATTTTTATAGATAATTTTATCTTAAATTCATCCAGCGACGGCTATTGTATTATTTATTGGCACTAAATTGGTCCTTTTTTGACAGATATGAAACCAACCACGCTAGAAGTGTGTAGATATGGGAACGACACCCACCCAGTGGGCGCAAAGTGGAACGTTGGTTGCGAACAGACTTGCACATGTGAGAGAAACTCTGTAGTTACCTGCAAACCTAGGTAAAAGCACTAACGCTTATAAACACAGTAATCTTAGTTTTAGCATTTTGTAAATAAAGTAGGGAACAAGTAGATGATACTCATTACAAAGGATATGTCGTTATTCATGTATGTTACGATGAAGTGTATGTATAAATTGACGACTGTAAACTCACACATAATATGTGCAAAATGAAATTTTAAGACACGTTGTGTTTTACCAATTAACAATAGAATTATTATGAATATAAAGATTTAAAAAAAAACTAAACAGGAAAAGAGATTAATAACATCACCAATTTAATAACATTTTACGATCTTCAGCACATAACCTAAATAAAACTTAATTTTAAAGTATGGCTTATATGAGGCTTAGACAATATATACTCTTAAAAAGAGAAACAATTTAGTAAAAAAATAAAGAATAACATAAACTTGATGTCTTTCTCCGCAGGTGTACTCGCCTGCCCCAGTCGGACAAGTGCATAAATGTCCAAGATCCGAATGACGAATGCTGCGAGGTACAAATCTGTGACGTGTCTCAAGATGCTCACGAAGAGCCCATAGAAAATGTTACCAGTACCACCACAACTACTTCTACAGAGGTAATATAGCATTGTTTAAGCCTAATAGATAGTTTAATCTGCTTTAATCCGGTCTGCGACCATGTATTTATTTAGCTTCAGTGGTTCTTCCTGGGAAATTTTGATCTACTCTTTTTAAAAATACGTTTCGTTATAGGGAAAAGTTGAGTGCGTTATTTTCAGAGACGGAACCAAAGTTCCACTCCATAATTAACTAATGCAAAAGCTTATTACATTAGTCATTATTATGTAGATTTTTTATTATAAACACTCTTGATTTCAT
The DNA here is from genome assembly GCA_018246875.1 of Creonpyge creon creon. NCBI lineage: Eukaryota > Metazoa > Arthropoda > Insecta > Lepidoptera > Hesperiidae > Creonpyge > Creonpyge creon. Next base: position 5,728 of record DWFY01000396.1, on the reverse strand, counting down.
TTAAAATGTTTGTCCTCTTGATATGTCAGCAAACTCCAAGAGATTTGGAAGAACATATTACCGGACAGAAAGCTCCAGCAAGGCCCCTCGTTTTACTCGAACCCATTGGATCCATCAAAATATTACACAACAACAGCGTGCAAGTGAATCTAATACACCTGAATAGTAGCGAAGACCCAATACATCTTCTTTTAAGCGACGATGGTGGCCAATCTTACAAGGACGTTGAACTTAAATATTCCAATTTGATACTCAATCTTGACGGAGGCAAAGATTATGTATTGAAAACCAAAGAAACTGGTACAAAATTTAATTTCACAATAACTACTTCCGATGCTGAAGTAAACGAGGTGCCTGTAGAAGATTCGGGAAACGGGACTAAAAATGGTTGTTATCAAGATGAACATTTTTATGCAGTCGGTAAGCATAGTCAAATACTAATGCGTCATTTATTTCAAAATTGATGGTTTGACTGTTTTATTTTACTAGCTTTTAGTTTATTTTAATCGACTTCAAAAAAAATTATCTGAAATCTGAAAATTTTCGTAAATCAATACGTTCATTACGCACATTTAAGCGTTTGGTAACGGAAATTATATTACTTATACTAAACCTGGATAGGCATCTATACCGATGTTATTGGTTTTTATTTAAGATATTTAACTTTATTAGCGAAGTTAATTGGGTAATTATTTAGCGAAGTTAATTGGGTAATTTAATTAGCGAAGTTAATGATTGCGAAATTATTCTTTCCAGGCGAGGAGTTCCACATTGGTTGTACGGAACTATGTGAATGCACAGGGCACGATACTAAAGAATGTGCCCCGTTAGTATGTCCCAACCATGTTGGCTTAGAGTTAGTATCTAAGGGTTGTGTGCGGTGGGAAACTACCCCGCCATCACAACCCCCTAACTGTTGTCCACGATCAGCGAGGTGTCTTAGCGACGGTACTTGTCACTATAAGGGAGTTGCGTAAGTTCTTATATAATTTTAATTAAATTGAAAAATGTTCTGTCAATTATGAGCTCTGACAAATCCAGCTAAGAAATAGGTCAAAATAGTGCCCCAGGTTTTTTAATTGTTAATAAAAAGGTTTTCAAGGAAGATGTTTAATAATTTGTGTTTTTCAGAATTCCCAATTGGAGTGAAGTACCACTTTCGCTGACTGGTTGTGAGGAGCATTGCTTTTGCGAAAACGGTGAACTGGACTGCCAAGAAGCCTGCACTCCTCTGCCTCCCCTTCCACCACAGACTCTCCGCTGTCTCCCAATGCATCGACCTGCTCCTGTCAATATTTCTGACGAGGACTGTTGTAAACAATGGGGTTGCATTCCTCACGGTAAGATGAGTGGAGTTCTACCATTTCATTGACAATAGCCGTACGCGTATTACCTCATCGCTTGCTTCGGTACATAAATCACAAAGCAAAAGCCAGTCATGTTTATACATCTAAAATCATCAGCTATATCTCAAGTGCGCATGCAAGATATTTCATAATTTCTCATACAATAGTAACATTGCATGAAATTAATGTCATTTCATTCATCAACACTTTGTTATTGCTTACAGCTGGAGAGACAGAAGGATCACCTTTTCTGAAATATAGCATGCCAACCCTTGGCGAAGAGCCAATGGTGAACTATGTAACTCCAATCGCACCTATTCTACCCACCTTTACAACTGTATTACCTACCCCACCCATTGCCACAGATAGCATCAAGTATTACAAACATCTGGGTAAAATCAAACCCAGTATACCTAAAATTTTAAAAAACGTAGTATCGCCCCCTAGCTTTATGCCCAAGAATCCGATTAATTATATGGAATCACACCCAAAAACATTGCAAGCGGTTAATATGACAGTTTTCTCACCAGGCGATAATGAATCTCCATTCAAAACTGTTTACTCTGATCATTTAATGAAAAGCAATGATAATTGGCAATTACATAATCAGCTAAATTCACATATAAACCCACCAAATACGTACAAAAGTACATTGACAAATGACGAGTTATCGTCAGCTTCGCATAATGAAAAGCCTTTTAATATAATTTTATCTGATAGCAAGATGCACGACTCTTTGCTCGCTTCACAATCAAATCACCCTTTCCAATCGAATTCCTTGAGCCCTCATGACATGTTTGTGAAACAGATGCACGAGAACGTCAAAAAGGTTTCTTTGTCGCAAATGAACAATTTGCACTATTTCCTACCGGTTTATGACAAAAAAACAAATAATCAAGTCAACTTTAAATTGGCAGAAAAGATAGTAGATGCCCCAAAAGTGACGCAAACGTTTTTTGAGCCATATCCTTACAATCACTCCTTTAACTACTTAGCGCCGAAACCAGTGCCCGTTCCTACCAAACATGATAATCTTGCCATAGTAAATGACTTAAACAGAAAACATGTGACTGTATTACGACATAAGGATTTAAAAGCGGCGAGACCAAACGAACACACAAATAGTGCTTCATGGACACAGCAAGATGGTAAAACACACGTGCTAACCAAATTGCCTAATCCGTATGAGACTGTGTTGCTTAGAGCTTTGCCAATAAGAAAGCCCGAAAGTATAACGGCTTCGAGAACACCCAGCAAAATATATTCGCCACTAGAATTTGAACATCTACTAAGCCAGATGGAAGTGGAATCAGAAGTTAATAGAAATCTTGGACGATCAGCAGAAAAAAGCCACGGTACTACCGCGGCAGGTCAGTGACCGAGCCTTGGTGTCGAAAGCTCTTCTTAGTTTAGTAGACAAATGACTGACTGTGAATCACTCTTGTGTTTGACTGACTTCATTCTTTCAGTAGAATAGTAGATCAATTAATAAAATTACCCACTCACTCATCTGGCTCGATGTAACTAACAAAATATAACATATTTTTAGAGGTGCAATTTCCTAAATATTCTTTAAAATATATACCTACCTATATCCAAAATTACACACTATCATGATAATCACCAAGCATGGAACCCCTATGTTATGTAATATAAAATGTTTTTCGTGTCTTAAATGATTATCGTATATTCCCAATATATTCAGATGTATTGTCAATGTTTTCAGGTCAATTACCACCAGGTTTTCCACCAAACGGACCTCGCCCACCTCCATTCCTTCCAACTGTACCTCCAGGCAATCGATATCCTCAGGAAGACATTCCTGATTATCCCGACCATCGGCCTGGTAATACGCTGGATCCATTGGCCGGACTACCTCCTGGTTTGCCTATAACTCCAAGCTACGGCGATGAAAACAAGAAGCTGATAGTCATATCTCTACAATCCGATTCTCCTACGAGTGTCAAAATGTTATTTGGATTGCCACCCGTCTTAGTGGGATTACGGGGCAGCGTCGATTTAAGGTTCACTGATTCTGCGTAAGTAGTTTTTTCACGATGCTTTACCAAAAAGTAAAAACGACTTAGAAATAAGTTATTTTAGTACGGTGAATGGTTCTTAAACATGTTTATGTTTTCAGTGCAAAATATCTTAATTAAAAAGCCACGTTAATTTTTTTTGACGAAAATAGTATAAAATATGTTACGTCACGTTTTCTTATAGCGATGAAGACATATCTCACTGGCTGTCACAAGTGTTCGCTCCGGCTGACGAAGTCCTCACAACTCCTCGCTTAGAGTTTCGACTGACAGGTCTGAAACCCTCAACAACGTACAAAATCCGGGGAAAATTATACCTTCATAACTTGCCTGTGGAGCCTGAAAGTGATGTATATTCCATACGAACCCAAGACTCGCCGACAGTAAGTAGTATTAATAATAACAAATATTTTTGTACGCACAAAAAATTATAGGTTTAGTATACACGTCGGTGCTCTTTACCTATCCCTTAAGGAACCTGTCCTAATAATATGATAAAATATACGTACATACAAGCTTCTACGGCTGTATCATAAGGAAGGAACGGCTGTATCATTTAATATATCATATATTTAAAATGACAGATTTAAAAAATCAGCAAAAAATCTACGTTTTTTTAATGTAAATAAATAATTGCGATCACAGCTTCCGCCAGTTGAAGAAAAACGTAGAGAAATCGACAGCAAATTGACGGTAGTGGACGTTAATGACACCACCGCTCACGTCAGTTGGAGACACTTCACGGAAGAGGAACTACAATTTATAGACGGGATACAAGTCAGGTGAGTTGTTATGAAACATCGCATTTTCTTCTATCGCACTTTTACTGGAATGAGTCAAACACAAACTAAATAAACAGACCACGAGAACTTGATACAGTAAATGTGAAAAATATAAAGTTGATACCTGGTAGTAAGTATTAGCAGAACATTTAGACTATGTTGGGAGAGAGTTTGAGGCGAATACTTATAATACTGAAGGTAATTTTGATTTCTCTCTGTAATCAAACGTTGATCAAAACCCAAGCTTTAAAGGATAAACCTTGTATATGCAGGTTCGCACGCTCGTTTTTACCGAGCACGTGTAAGATGTGAAACGTAACTTTGTTTGAGGTATTCTCGGAACGTTATGACATGAGGTTCCTTAATAAAATAGTAAACAGAGCTCTCCTTCAATTCCAGTAATCCATTCGCAACTCTTCTGGTGTTGAATACTTCAAAGGCGACGGTGACTACTTGCCATCAAGTATCCCGTCTGCCTTTTTGTCTAGTAGAGATAAATTTATATAAAAGAGACAGAGCGGGAACTTTTTCTATACCACCTCAAATAAATTGGACTACGTCTATTCATGATGTGTGTCACGTTTCATTAATGTTATTTTTTCAGATATCGACCGATGGGAACTCCAATATATAGTATGACAGAATTGCTCCACCATAGCCGCTCGAACGCTGAGTTGCAGGAGTTGCGACCAGGAAGTCGATACGAAGCATCTCTCGTCTTAATTCCTCCACCGCGAGCAACCACTGAGCTACTAGATCCTACCAGGATTGAGTTTACCACATCACCGTACATAGGTAAGGAAGAAAAGCAAACGAAGAAGAAATATTGGTATTATTTTTATTGTATAATAACGCCAGTAAAATCCAAGTAACAGAACATTCCAATCCATTCCAACCCCATTCCCTCTAATCGGGCTATCTCGAAAAATCATATGTACGTGAGTTAAGCCGGCACATATTTAATCAATGTAACTCTATCCTACATTTGTCTACACAAGCCTAATATATCTTCCAGATCCATATAATTGGTCAGTGGTAGTGGAAGCAAGGTCAGTTGGCTCCGAGGCGGCGGAGCTGACGTGGCGAGGCGTGCCATCTCCGACCGAGAGGTGGGTGAGGGTGTACCGCGCGGCTCACGCTTGCGGGGAGTCCAGAAAGGAGCACGATGCTTTCCGACTCGCTGCCAGGGATGCTCCACCAGCCATCACTTTAAGTGGGCTTGAAGCTAATTCCAAGTGAGTGTAACATTATTTTTCACCTCGCATAACTACTTAGTAACAACTGAAATCTGTACAATTTGCTCAGATTTTGATATTTATCATGAGCTTATCTCAGTCCAATGCCGGATATAGGTCTCCCCTAAAGGGCTTTTGCTCGAAATCGTTGTGAATCTCTGAGCACAGCTTCTCGCACCTCCCACACTGTTGTCCGTCGGCGGCCAGAGCATTTAGTATGTTTATATATATATGTTGATATCGTCTTTTTACTGACTGCCTCGTTGGTCGTGTTGGTTGCAAGCGCGACTGCCGATCGAGAGGTCCTGGGTTCAAATCCCGGGTCG
>DWFY01000395.1:0-10197 GCA_018246875.1 Creonpyge creon creon | reverse complement strand
AAGAAAGCAAAATCAAACCAAGGAATTCAGTAAATAATGAATGTTATTTTCCGTAACAAAATGCTTAAATTTAAATAGATACTGTAAGTCGAACGCCCCCTGCATCGTCGGCTGTTATGAAGCGCTCATCCAACGAGGCTCCCGCACGACTCCTGTGCAGACGCAATGCTAAATATCACTGCATATTCTTTATTACTACAACATAATATCAAAGCACCAAATGCAGCAGATATACAAGTATAAATAATTGTCATACCAATAAGAATAACAATAACATAATTCGGGTTTTAAACCTTTCGTTTAATTTTTACTTTTCCATCGCTGTGCCATAAATGAATATAACGCATAGCTACTATTGTAATCAAGATATATCACAGTATACACACATAGCAACTTAAGAGAATCGGTAACATTTGTTTAGAAGTGCAGGCGAGCATGCGAACTGAGACAATGGATGTTGTGCATGCGTATAATGTTACACTCGGGCCACTTGTGAGCAGCCGCCGGGCGCACGGAGCAACATGTCGAAGAGGATTCACCGACCATGCACTTAAGAATGTACGTATCTAGTTAAACGAGGACTACTCTCGATCAGCCAAATAGCACAAGGCCCGCTGCCGTCCAGCAATATAATTTCACGGGCCGCGACGAAAATGTATTCGTATGGTTCTTTAACATCGTTCGCAATAACGACGCTATAAGATAAATATAACAATGCGATTGAGTAAGAGGCCGGGTAAAGCGCGAGCAGACGATTAATTCCGTTTTCCGTTTGGCCCATATTCAACTGAGTCGTCAGTCAAACCCGCTATAGATCAGACATCGGGTTACGCAAAGTTTTATCGTTACTCTAAATACAGATGATGTAAAGACCAGTGATGAATGGAAACAGTTGGCAGTTAACTAATGCCGCTTGTATGACCATTCTGTAACATAGAAATAGGATATGCATAGATTGTCGTGTTCAAATGCAAAAGCTTTAATTGTAGATAATATTAGCATGGCAGCTTTTATTTATTAACGAGAGTCTGGCAATGCAGCGCCCGACTCAGGTACACTTGATGTAATCCAAAATGATGGAGATTCGGTTCGTCATTACATTACATCAATAAGCATTGATTAATTAATTAAAATAAATAAGTTTTGCATAAAAGTGCCCCATAATGGATATATTTTCACAAAAATATATTCCATATAATTATTTCTGTATTCATATTATCTCGTATGATCGGGTTCATTGTGTGAATGTGTACTCATATGCATAGGCATAAATCTATGCATATGAATACACATTGACACAATTGAGTACACAATTGTATAGGCATAGGCATACATAGGTTTATTCATATAAAATGCATTAACGCGTTGTCTATACGGTGCATAGTGCTCGACTAAGTGGTAACTTATCCATGGGCCTGATCTGGATTAAGCGCAGTTAAAATCCTCGCAGACAAACTATAATAAGTACTTGACGTGTCATATTACTTGCTAGCCTCGAGTCGGTTGGACCAAAGGCTCATAAATACTATAGTTACAAATACATATTATCGAATTTATTCTAAGCCGACGTACATACGTATTTCCATACAGTTTAATTAAGACCAAGTGGGCTTAGCTAATGCTTTGACATGTAAATTGGTTCGTATGTTTATAGTCGTGATATTAGGGCACACACTACACAAACACACGTGTACTTTTTTCTCATTATCACACATTCTAGTTCACATACTCTTAAAACCGAAATGCAATGATCAAAACACGCGTGATATGACTATCGTAAGTACGCAAATGAATATACACCATTTATTTGAATACTTACGACTGTAATATCACAACTATAACAATAAAGAATTATATAGAAACATACGCATAATTAAAGGACTTCAGAAATATTAAATACGGCTCCAGGTGCATCCAGCTGTCATAAAAAAGCGGGAACTTTCTATCCGATAGCGCGTATAAATTAACTAGTTGGATTGTAAAGTTGTCGGGCCAGTGTCTTCGTCTCTGCAGCCACAGGACTATTATACTAGTATATTAATGTATATATTATATTTGTATACTTATAAATGTAGATTGTATACATTGCTTTGAAAGATGTGTAAGACCGTACTAATATAACATGAGTTTGTGTCTTGTTAAGTATATTGAGATTGAAATTCCAATATGGTATAATAAGAAGATAATCAGTTAAAGGGAAAGCGGTGACCTTGCGTCCCCTGATTGAAACATTTTCGTGGCACTGCTATGGCCCCCGAAGTTCTCCGAGCTAAAAATATACGAGTTGCGAGATGCCAATGCCGCGGCCAAACGCATAGCCCAATTACTTTGTTCACGTTCACGAGCAATTGTTTTCTAAAAGCTAACAAAATATTAATACCACTAAAACAACAATAACATCTGAACTAACATAGCGTTAACAATTCGTTACAAATATAAAATAGAACGTACAATGTTCTTCAACCATCTTAAGCATACATTACATGTACACGAGTATACTTGCATACACATATCTAATGAACTATAATTAATTTCTAGTAAATAGATATGTAGAAATATACAAAAAATTACTGCTAATGAAAACGTTTTTTCACTTAAACGATTGATCAGGTATACCAACCGTTCGATTTATAAAGTCATCTATTGAAATTAAAAGTTCATTGAACCAGCCCCAAATAGATTTCAAAGAACTTGATTTTGTATTGGAAACGTTTATGAGACGGGAAATTTTAATCTCTTTGCCCGACTTTTCCGCGTAATATAACGTATGTAGAGCAAACATAAAAGACTATTAATATGCTCATTGATACATTTTCAAGTAACATAGCATGGACATGCAAGATGTATACAACTTTATGTGAAAAAGTTTGGTTGAAGAATTAGGCACGTTCGCTGACATACTTCCAAAATAAAGTACCAAACCTGTATCTTTTATTCCTTCGATACAAGCAAATGATATTATAACAATAATCTATACATAGTATAGCATTAGTATTACAGAAATCTACTTGATACCTGAAGTATCTCCTCAGTTGTGGTTAACCAGAGTACGGTGTACTGCCGACAACAAGGAATCAGTAATGTATACCGACTGTTAAACATACAGCTGGTGCCTTCCACACTACCTACGGTGAATGTTTCATTACACAAATATTTCATTATATAAATCAGAATTTATAATATAAATACGTATCATGAAAATGTATGTACGTACAGTGCACGTGTGGTCATTTATTTATATGTTAATTTCGCAGTAAATTATGATTTTAAAATGTTTATATAATTCGAGAGTAGCCGCGGAAGCTATGCATGTAAAAAAGTGAATGTATACAGCATTATTTATAACGTGCAGTTGCGAGCCGCGGCCTACATTTTGGTACAACAGACTGTGTTACTCTGTACTGAAATGCCGTTTATTTATTGGCACCTATAAATGGGGATGCAGATATGCACTATTATTGTTCGCACGGGCTCTTCTGATTAAATCTGAAAAGTAATCATGTGTATAATTAAAAAAAAAAAATAGAATTAGGTGCCTACACCAACTTTTCATCACCAACATCTCCCAATCAACCTAGACTGGTATAAAATGCCAATTGCCTTTTAGTCTGCTCTTTGTAACAACAATACAGAATAAATAAATACTAAAAAAAAAATGTTTAATTGTAAATCTAAGCGGTGCCACTTTTGCCTTATTTTTCATCAGGAACAATACAGATACCAGCTTTAGTCTTCGTTCTAAGATCGTCCATTCCAGTCGGCCCGTATGATCATCACCGGCTCATAATTTTATTAATAATTATTGAGCAGGTTGCGTAAAATTTGGTGTGGTTGTAGATTTAAACTTTATAATAAACACAATTACATTTAATATTGTCTTCCATTATTTTTCCTGGACGAAGAATGAACCTGGACTGGAGCATTACAATGTGACTTTTATCTACTAATTGACCAATAGTACTAACTTTAAGAAAAGTCTTTCTGGAAAAGGACAGTGATGGCATATCAAAGTGAGTCTAATTTATCAGCATAGTTATACTGATAATAATACCACCTGAGCACTTCAGTCTACTTATGTTTTGTCTAACTGCAGACGGTCACTGACTCCCCTCACAACTGAGGAAGACCTTCGTATACAACCCTTTAGGGCAGATTAATTGAAATGCTATTCATTCTCTATGGCGTTTGATCTGCCTTAAAGGAATTACTTGCTGTAAAACCGAGGCCCTTCTAAATATGGAAATGCTCGAAATTACTACTAGTAGTGAACCATCAAAGGGACCGACCACTATCGGTGATGCTCTGCCGGACATGTCGTCTGTAATAAGCCAGTCCCGCTGGGATTTGAGCACTTCAGACAGTCGAGATAAATATATGAATTTATCGCTTCGGCGGCATTTGAATGATGAGGAATTTGAGCACTTGCGTATTTAACTTTATACCATTAACATAACATAACGTCACGCCTGTATTTCCACAAAGTTTGTCGTGTAGTAGCACAGATGTATAGTGCCTCCATTTTACACAAGTTATGTTATACATCACAGAGAATAGGAGATGAGCCTATTGCCATACACCGGGCACACATCCAGACTCAGTGCTACTGGGAATTTCCAGTTCGGAAAACCCAATAATATTAAGCCCGACCAGAACATCGAACCCAGAACCTAATGTGCCTTACAATTAATGGCATTCATTAAAACATTTAAGCATTGATATGTGAATGAATTGATTATATCGTACGCTGATTTAACAATTGAAAATAAGAGGTAGATTTATATGTAAGTACGCAATCAGCGCTAGCTTGTATCTGGCTCTACGCTCGACTTACGCAAGATTCGCAAAACTCCTGGACTCACGCCAACATTCGCACTGTGTTTGACAGTGCGAATGTTGTATGGAGAACGTGTAAGTAAAAATTTTATTCAAGTACGTTGTACTGCATATATCGCACCTCATGTCACCTCCTTAATCATGGCATCCATTGAATAGACGTAAATAATCAAATTCAAACAATATTTCATAGAACACCTGAAAATGTCTACTAGGAAAACATCTACTAAATGTACGTAGGTAGGTATATGTAAACTATTTTGTCAGTGGTGCGACTGTTATATGATCTGCGTAAATATGTATGTAACTTATCTAATGTTTTCAAAATTCCATTACAAAACTTGAAGCATTTTTATACAACACATACTTAATTAACTATGACAATGATTTGCAATACTAATAGTATGGGAGTGTACTACACTCCTCTGCCTACCTCTTCATGGATTACACGCGTGATGTGTTACTTTTTTTACTAATAGTAGTCAAGTAACTTTTATGAAAACCTCTTTAGCGTTGAAAAGGAAAGAAGACTCATTTTATTTATTAAATGCTTTGTTGCTTGCTTGCGACGTACAACATAACGGGTGAAAAGTAGGAGTGCTACGCTCCGTTGCCTAATCCATCGGGGGAACACGGGCGTGATGTTATGTACTCGTATGTTATTAAATGTCTTATCATTAAATGCTACCTCGCCCTTGAAACTGGTACTTATAATTGTATTAAGTGTGATCATGGCTACCTGTGCAGATAATAACTGTTCCTATACCATTTAACAATACAGTGCACATGACTGTTCCTGAACGCTAGAATGTAGTATGAATACAGTTGAACTTATAAGTATGACGATTGGAAATATTTAAGTCTGTACCGATTTGTCAGCACCCGGTGCCAAAGCTGTGTTATTTGAGTTTGCTAGTGCACATGTAGGTACTGGCCAAATTTGCAAACAACTTCAATTTCATGCTACTTAGTAACATATTGTGTAAGCTGGCTGATATAAACAACGGAAAGGAGGACGATACGTATTAAATCAGTGAAGTGAATTATAGTAGTGTTTTCTCTATATGATTTGCGATTACAATTACGTAAGTATATGCTAAAATTAAAATGTAGGTACGTCACGTCGATATTTAAAAAGTGTTTTCTGATTAATGACGTAATTCAAGCTAATCAATGTTATTGGAAGCTGACATATCAACAATAAAGCACAAGCTTTAGTAACTATAATACTGGTCATAACCTATCAATTTCATTACGGCTTGAAAGTACTAACATACGGAAATGCAGACAGACCTACAGATATGTTTAAAATGTATACATTCCCTTCTTTTAAACAACAAATGTCATAATATTGATATTATTATATCATCACACCAGGTATCTTACCGGCTAGGCAGAGAGCACCAAGTGTCAAATATCTCCATCTTTACAGATCTTACGGGCTTCTTCTGCATTCATCATGTTCTTCATGCATGCGCCGGTTTCCAATAAGATAATATATTTCTCAACGCCATTAAATAAAAACTTTTTAAATAAAACCCACATTGACCCGAATTCGATACATTTCAAGGTTAAGAGTTACTTTAATTTAGTGGCGCTTCCCAACGTATGATTTTTGTTGAGTTATAGGAAATTAATTATTGAATAAATATGTAAATATTCACTAGTAATATAATATGAATAATCATAATTTGTAAACTTGTATGAAAATTGACAGCGGATATAAAATAAGAAGATCAACTTTACGGTCGCGAGTTTTACTAGAAAACGATAAATTCGCTTGGAAGATATATTAAAGTTAAAATTTAAATATGAAATCTCTTATAAGAACCTGCTTTTTCGATGTAACATGTAGCATTATGATAATTTCGTTTATCAATATAATGCTAAAAAAGCTTTTCAATATCCGAAGTAAATTTTTCATTGCCGGACAATGTAAATATATCAGCGTGGTCTTTTTTTGCATTATTCAGCGATTATGATTTTAGAAAATCTAAATTTAAGTACAATTATTTTTTCGTACTATATATTTTGTACAATATCACAGATATATTACGTTCGTTCACTATCCAAACGACAGCAATTCTGTACGGACACAAGTTCATTGCTCGTTTACATTTTATGTAAGTAAACTGTTTGTCTCAGTAATAAAATGTATTCAGAACTAAACGGCATTTAAAGTATTTTGGGAAAATTGATAATCACTCTTAAATACCGTGTCAATTACGTATGGTGTTGTCGTACTTGGCTTCTATTTGCATACCATCAACATTCTGTTTATATTTAATTAATAGGACAGCACCGTTTAAAATTTTTATTTTGTTATATTAAAAACATTTAATTTTGGATGTAGGTAACGATCTTTATAAATTATGAAACGTCAATTAAATACCTTAACAACAAACTATAGAAACACTTAATAATAAACTAAATTGATTCAGCTTCGGAAAATTTCGGTTTAAATATGAAAAAGAGAAATATGAATATGAAAAAGAGATGTATCAATTTAACTACATAAGTAACTTAATGTAATTTTGTCATTAACAACATATTGGAAAACCATGCGCATAATTATTTCAGTTCATTTTCTTATACAAACCCTTGATTCAATTATTCAGTTTTTTCTGTCGTTAAAACAAAATCAAAAGTGAGATTGGTGAAATTTAATTAAGGTTTAATTTTAGATATACCTATTGTGACTGTCGTAAGTGCACTTATTAATAAGACTGAAATATATTTAAACTGCGATGATTAGGTACTTTAGCATTCACCGAGGAGTGTTGGCACGTACAGATATTAATAAACAAAACGTAAATTATATCACTGGTTATCACACATTGGACATCACCTTACAACTAATTGACTAATTGGCGAACGAGGTACATTGACGGAATCACTACACAGGAACCAAGCACTGATCACCGTTCTGCCGCTCTACGTACGGAAAGGGAGCTAGCGGGCGCAGCACCCACGGAACTCCACGAAACTCTTGGATGATGAGGAGTGCCAGCCACAAATACCTGCGGTAGATCGAGGAGCTTGACCTCACGACGGGTCTCCCTGCAGCGTCACCTTTGCAACAATTGCTGCCCATGGCGGGAGCGCATCTCGTTTCGAATCGAGTTCGCGATGGCCAGGCGCGGACTGCGCGAACCACGAGATATTTTTGTGAGAGCGACGCTAGCGCCACTATATTTTGTTTACGCTAAGTCCTATGGTGAGCCAAACATCCAGAGCGTTCATTTTTAACCACTTAAAGCCTACGAAGTGGCATAGACGGCTAGACCATAGACATGGAACAAAACCAGCAAACTACGTAACTCACACGTAACAAGTGAATAACGTAACATCACACCTGTAATCCCCGAAAAGGTAGGCAGAGGAGTTTAGTACACTCCTACGTTTCATCAGTTACGTTTACGTTTCATCATGGAATAGGTGGTGAGCCTATTGCCACACCGGGCACAAATCCAAACTCCGATCCACTACTAGAAATTTTAACTAGAAATTTTAACTAGAAATTCTATTTAGAAATTAAATCTAGTTAGAAAAATTTAATATCATATTAAATGTAATCTAGTTAGAAAAATTATTATATTTGACACAAACTTCGACAAAAACTCATGTTTTAAACCTACTCATGATACCTCTGCAGGGCTACGATCAGAAAAACGATACCTACCCTTTCTAGAAGTTTTAAAACGGAAATATTTCAATATTAAATTCTAACATAATGAATAATTGATTGAAATAAATGATTGGCCCCTCAGTGACGAATTTTCTTATAGATATATATATTTATATGAAACCAAACCAGTACATCGAATTTCAGTTATGTCGAAAGTAGTATGTAATTACAGGGCACCTAACATTTTTAAAAGTGACTCAGCTCAGTGTGTTATGAGTCAACAGAATGCCGGACGACAAAAGATGTAAATAATATATCTAAGAAAGTATTGGCCGGCTATTTATTACGTTCTTAATACAACTATTTCATAGAAAAGATTAAAACTCCCAATTAACATTTCCTATGGTTTTACTCCCAACATTTTTTAATATTATCTACATAAACCAATCAAATTAGATTCTTCATGATAAAATATTTCCTTTGTAGATTTATTTTTTTATGTTATTTTTTAAAATCGTCATTACATTCATTTTTAAAAGATACATATATTTTTTTGTAAAGATCTGATAACATCCACTGGCGGTAGGCGCAAACCCCGCTCATTACTTAACCAGGAGAGCTAATATTTTAGTTTGAGATTTAATAATGGCTGTTTTAAGCTTATAAAAGACACGAAATGATTATAACAAAAACAAGGTAAGCAAAACATTTTAAGAGCCTGTGAAAATGATTCCTGTGTTAGCAATATTCCGATTATCATCGATTGGTACTTTCAACACAATGTCGGTTTGCTCTAGATGCTAATATTCGATTCAAGACCGGTCAGACATCTGTTTTCTGTTTATTTATTTAAGTACTTGTTTTAGTTAGTGTGTTCATGGGATCCACGACGCAAGACTACGTAGTAAACATGTTGATTACTCAGAGTTAATAGTTTATTATTGTCATCTCTTTTAAAAGGGAAACAGTCTTAAATACCTCTAAGTATCGTAAAAACTGTATTTTAATTGGGTACGTTTAAAAATGCGGACTTCAACAACTGAAAACAGCTAAAATAGAGAATTTTGATTATTACGTTAATAGAAAAATATACTGTTTTATAAATATGCTATAATTTACTGGAATATATAATGAAGTATTCTGTGCCAAAGGCCATCAGAACTATTTTTTTTAACCCATCGACGTCAAAATGTCTTTACTACGGGTAAACAGAACTAGATGGCGTTGTGGGTATCGTACATTCTTGTTAACCTCATATTTATTTTTGGTAAAAGGTAAAATATGTCTGACATCATTTCTGTTTGTTGGTTCACGTTTACTTCCATATACTTTGTTCAAATGAATTATTTACTCAAATTTAGATGATTACCTGAATATTAAATAACTAAATCTCTCAAGTGTGTCTACGTAGACAGGTAGATAGATAGAAATTTTGCAGTAATATTTTGTTCTTACGTAATTATGGATTATTTTGCCACCGATTTTATATGGTTATGAATCTGAATGAAGAAGTTATCTGTATACCGGTACTGCGATAACTTTGTTGAAAACCAAATAGAAAGAGCTTTGAACCTAATATTCATTTTGTACATAATGTGTGTCGTATCTAACATTATAAAAACAATCTGTTCATGTTTTCAAAACGTATAAGACTCATATCAACATTAGAATAAGATTATTAATACGCATACACAATATTGTGCACGAGGATATAGGTACTCGTACACACAAAAATG
>DWFY01000394.1:0-10201 GCA_018246875.1 Creonpyge creon creon | reverse complement strand
CATACACAATAGCAAAGTTCAGCACGCCATACACGCATCCGAAAACCTCAACCGATGGCGCAACGCCATAACGGAGATGGTGATTCGTGGAGAGGGTCACGGCCCTCAACAACGAGGAGGAGGACGGTTAAAAAAAATTTTGATGGAGCTTTTTGAGTAATTTGCACAATTTATTCAACAGAACAATGAAAAGACTTTAGTCCGCCACGTGCAAATTTTAGATGTGTTTTATATATAATTTGACACATATATACATACATATATATATATCACAGCACGCGTATAGCGTGTACCGCTTATTCGTTCCCCGCTCCCCGCACGCCGCCATATGTATCTATATTGACCGACAATATCACAGCGGTATACTCTATACTATAATGACCAGACGCTGTGTTATATAATGAACTTTAATTATTTATTAACTCCATGCCCAGATTTAACTTGACATTATTCACACTGACTGGGGATTATGTATGTGATTTTTTCATTAATGACATGGTATATCATCTTCAGTATTCTAACTCATTTGGAAGAATATAGCGTGGATATTTTGTTTTATTATGTACAAGTACGCTATCTATTAAGGAAATGGAATTTTATGTTGATTTTTATATTTTATATTTTAATAACCTTTGAAGCAAAGTGATTATATTTCTGTCTAATCTTAATTCCGGAGCGCCGAGCCTGAAAGACCAGTATCCCCGAGAGGGCTTAAAAGGTATTTCAACTAGGTACTAAATTCAAACGTGTATAAAGTTGGGTCCCTTATGTGGGACCCGTTATGTTTTCTTTCCAACACGGTTATACGTATCTAAATAGTCAAATAATCGAGGACTTGCAGTAGGTAAGAAATCGTTACCAGCGAACATTCAATCTTGTCATATATTTTTGTTTCTTTTCTTTTTTTTTTTTTTTTCATAAGTCATGGAGCTGTTTCTTCTTTTGCCTCTTCGTAACTCACCCAATGATACATTGACCATACATCAGCACTATCGTTTGATGCGAAATCGTCCACGAATAATGTAAATTAGATAATGTCAAGAATTATCTGTACATATATTTATAAATGTGTCTTATATATACATGTATGGGTTTTTATATACTGTATATAAGTATGTGTAACTATTATATTTGTGTAGGTTATAAGTTAGGAAATAAAGCTTCCTTTGTCTCTTTTATTTCATAAACGTATTATGTAACGAGTGGAGCGCGGTAACTGAATTTATCTTCGCAGATGCGCCAATGTGCTCCACGTCCCACGACGGACATGTATACGGCGCAATGAAACAGGAAATAATTCTATTACATTGTATCGTCGACTCAAATCCACCGCCGTCTACGTTTTTATGGACCTTTAATAGCTCGGGAGAATACACCGAGTTACCGCCCAGGTGAGTTTCAAGGTCGTTTTGTAAGTGCTAACAGTACATTAATCAAATTACTTTGAATTGAGCCGAGCTCGAATATTCTATATCCCGAATATAGATTACGAACTACGACTGCTTGTCGTAATATTTTATACCATAGATGAATGTGTGACGATCTGTGTATCGTGTTAGCTGTTTACAAGCGGATAATTATTTTCCCAAATGAACATAATTCCGAATTAAACATACATTATTTGTATGGAATTATTGAAGTGTGTATAATTCTGTGCTAATATTTATATTTCTGAGTATCGTCTTGGCCTTCAGAGTAGGTACTAGACTCTCTTATTAGACTTACGAAACAAAGAAAAATTACTGAATACCTGCGAATTATTGAAAGTATCTATTTTGTTCATTTAATAGCATTTTATTCTTAATGTTGTCTTTGTTTTCGTGTTGTTGTGCGTTGTGCGTTATAAGTTATTTCCAATAAGATTATAATTTTTATTATAATATTTTATTCTCACTGCCTCGTTGGTCGTGTCGGTTGCAAATGCGACTGCCGATCGAGAGGTCCTGGGTTCAAATCCCAGGTCGGGTACTACGGGATTTTTCTAAATTTAGAATTTCTAGTAGTGGCTCGGAGTCTGGGTTTGTGCCCGGTGTATGGCAATAGACTCACCACCTATTTCATATTGGGAGTGTACTATACTCCTCTGCCTACCTCTTCGAAGATTACAGGCGGGATGTTATGTTTTTTTTTATGTTACCAATCTTCAGCTACATACCAGAAAATATGTTTTATTTATGACCGGTAATGGAACGATATAACATTATCTTTCTTACGTTTTATTTATATGAATTCCTTTCAAATATAAGAGATTAAGATTGTCAGTTTCTTTTTGTAGTCTCATAGTTGGTAAAACATATTTATCTCCTAACTAGTTCCTAAAGCTAGTTGGTATTCCTGTAATGTAACAATAGGTATTTTCATTTTGGAAGTTGTCGTCTGTTCTTTGTTAGTCTGCTAACCGACCCGAAACGACTTCCCTGACTTTGACCCAGTAGTCAATTGCCTGGGTACCCTATCTTTTTTCTTTGCCAAACTCCCGAAGGTCAAACTTATCCAGTCGCAAAAGTTGATTAAATCGAAATTGCTTTAAAGAAAGTTTTACGTTTAACGAATATTTTTATTGAATTCTTCAATGCCGAACCCGCCTATTGCAACGATCAAAGTTGGTACGGTTTAATTATACGGAACATAAAAATAAATTTTAACTAAAAAATTAACAACGTTTACAAAAAGCCATCACCTTCAGACAACGGAAATTAATGTACACGCAATAACGCTGATGATCATGTTTTAAAGC
The DNA here is from genome assembly GCA_018246875.1 of Creonpyge creon creon. Taxonomy (NCBI): domain Eukaryota; kingdom Metazoa; phylum Arthropoda; class Insecta; order Lepidoptera; family Hesperiidae; genus Creonpyge; species Creonpyge creon. The sequence continues at coordinate 7,464 of DWFY01000394.1, read as the reverse complement.
TCCACTTTCAAATGACAATATATTCATGCGTTGTTTTATATACAGGCGTATATATGTATGTGTCATAAGCTGGTGGAAGAAATAGATACGGTAGGTAGAGTAACGACGTTTATTCATTAACTCATCAATAATGAGAAACCATCATGAATTTGAAAAAATGACAAGGTACCTTGCTCTTCCTTGTCTATATTACGCTTAATGTACGTGCAAAGGGATAAAATCCTGCATATAATTATCTAATTGAATAAGTTCCAATTGAGGCAAAAGAAGTTAGGCATTTGCTAAACGCAGTCATTTAAATATAATTCCTTAATGAAACAATTTTACACTGACTCGTCGAAAATGGGATCCCTTAAAAATATTGTTCGATAAAATGATGAGCAACAGTCAATAAAAGCAAATTATATGAAGATTTGGTTCGAACAACAAAGTCTTAAGTACACACCCTCTTAAGAGCAATGCTGTGAGAAATTTAGAACAAAAAAGACGGATCATGTTTCTAATTTCGCAAAAAAACAGCTTCGTCGTCGACCTTAATAATAAGGTGCCTTGTTAAGTTAATTGTATAATAACTCAAGCGAAGTAAAAAAGAGGTGAAACCATGGGCACGTCGCGATAAAAATATTAACCAACACTTGTCATAGAGGAAAACTGTGAGATAAGAAATTAACATAAGAACTTATCATATACTAAATTATATTGTCTTATAGCTAACAATAACTTAACTAAAACAAACCCAGTCGATTACGATTTGTGTTATTTCGGAAATTGAAATAAATTACACAAGTAATCATAAATGAAAAAGTAAATTAATATTATATTAGTCGTCGCAAAGTAACAGCTTTTATTTTTCATATCGGCCTTTCATTTGACCTCGCTTAAGCTGTTAAGTACGGAATACAATATAAAGGCCCATAATAAAAACTCACAGAGTTCAACCCCTCATAAAGATAATAACTTGAGCATACCCAAGTCACGGACAGTGAAATAAATTCCCCTAAGTTTGGGCCCTCCGAGTTTAAAGAACAGAAACATCTTATATAAAACACCCGAAAGAAGGTAAATAAAATGTCAGATCAAAACCCAAAAGATAAACGTGAACATTCCATGATAAAATGCAGTAGATTATGCGCGCCAACAGAAAAGGCAGGCTTCGATAAGAGTTCAAAAGTTAGATAAAAATAAATCAATGTAGCATTTTCTTTAAAACTACTTAAATTTATATTTTTATTGCTCAAAATAAACCTTACTTTCGATTTACGGATTTGGATATTTATAAAATTCAATGTCCACAATTATTGCAAGATGAACAACATAAACAACATATTTTTGTGTTACACAGCCAATCGCACGGATTTATTTAAGTGGAACAAGACAATTGGAGTAACACACAATATATTTGTAAGTATTGGTTCCAAGGATAAAGTAATTTACTTTACCATCACATCATTACCACTGTTTGAAATATCAAAACATCTGTATAAACAATATAATAAATACATATTTCGATTCATCAACGAACGAAAGATGTACGAACGAAAACAGAACACAAAATATTTTTACAAAAATACTTTCTGTATTGACCCACGATTATAAGAAAGTATTAACACCTCTGAGTGTTTTTGAGAAACACGCGTTCTTATCAGATCTTGTTTCTGGGGAGATGTTTTTTGGCATCCTTCAGGGTTTCTTTTCTCAGACCGATTTTCTTTCTGAACTTGACTCAGCCATACAATTGAATTGCGATAGTTTTCGTAACACCATTCGCCACGTCGAGCCATTCCACATCAAGAGTTTGTTATAAAGACAAATAGTCCGATTTATTTCCAAACGCATTAAAACTTTTCCTAACTACTGTTCGTAGTTTCTCTTGCTTATTTACAACTGTTGACCTATGGTATGTCGAACAGTTTTATTACTTTCAACAAATCTGTTTTAAAGAATCTACAGAAATTTGTTTATATTATAGACAAACTTAAATACTTACCGGGAATTTCATCAATATATAATATAACGAATTTGTACGTTAATAAATATTAAAGAACGTTGTTTTAACCTTGATATGTTAATTATTGTACGTAAATTACGTTAAACATCGTACGTCTATCTTATTAAATGAGTGGAATAAAATGCTAAAATTACTTCAAGCGGTAACATTCCAATTTTAGGTCGAGCATAAATACGAAATATGCTAAATCTTTCGTGTAAGTTACCCAAAATGTTCTTCCCATTATTTAACATAACGACTGTAGACGCAATTTTCATGCGAACGCTGAAAACCAGAATGGAATTATCCTGCATAAAATCATTTACCAAACCTTCATAGACTTCGTGTGTAATTAAGAGCATAAGTTCATAAAATAGCATGAAGCACGGCGCACGGAAGCTCTCTAAAACCGGAGAATTTGTTTACTCGGGAACCAGGCAGAAAACACTGGGTGAACTTGACGAAAATCTGCAGCAGATTGGAATCATGGTTATATGGTAAGTCGGACAGACAGATGAATTTACTCTCCTGTATTGGGTCTGAGTGAGGAAGGAAGAAAGGAGAAGAAGAAATTTCGAATAGGTGTTTCTCTTAACGTGTAACACGTCATTTATTCATTTAATTTTATGTTAATAATAAGGTTTGCAGGTTAATGTGAGATTTTATGTACAATGCAGTAATGTTCAACATTAGGTATCAACCGATAAATTTGCTTATAGAATACATACAAAAATTGTATTTTACCTTTTTTCACAATCTGAAAACTTATAAATTTTAATATACTTTCAATCCAGTGTTGACCAGCAAAACGCGCGATTAAGGTAATAAAGCAGCCGATAAAATTTTGCGTGTACAAAACCTGTTTCACGCAACGAAATTGTTTATAACATCGAATTACTCCAAAAACACACTGCCAGTCGTACCTTCACAACACCTAAAAATAAAGTCCAAATATTGCGAATAACTACAAATGAGAACGTAAAATCACGCCTGTAATCCTCGAAGAAGAGTGCAGTACACTCGCACGCTTCACCAGTTACGTTTACGTCCCATCATGGAATAGCGGGTGAGCCTATTGCTACCGGGCACCGGGCACAAACCCAGACTCTGAGCCATTAGTAGAAATTTCCACTAGAAAATCAAAGTTAGAAAATCCTATAGTACCCGACCTGGGAATCGACCCTAGGACCAGCAGTCATGTTTGCAAACACTCAACCACTGAGGCAGTTTTACAGATGAGAAATCAATTTTATCAAGACAGTACGTCATGAAATATTGACACATCGTTTTGTAACGTTAAATAAATAAACTGAAATACTCGAAGAAAATAAGTCCATTTTATGTCGTGCTGTTCGGTTCTAATATCTAAACTAAATGTAACCGGGAAGTAATATCCTAGATAAACATCTAAAATTCCCTGAAACACCTTATTTCAATACTATTCAGAATAAAATCCGTTGAGCTCGAGATTCTCCAGGATATTGAATGGCTTCAATTTCCGTTCGGCTACAATGTAAATAGTGTGCTTTTAAAATCACGGTTTGCAGGTCACTGTTATACTATTTGATTTTGAACCTTTGGAGTATGCTCATTGCTCGCGTTTAAATATATACTATACAAATAATTTCCTTTGCATCCTTTTTTATTCATAAGGGAATGTAGTCTACTCGAGGTCTATGTGTGTCTGTCTGTATGGTCTAGGGTCTTGTAATGCCATTTTTGTTATTCCTGTCATCATACAAGTACTTACAAGCTCCACAAATTCTCCAAACGATACAATGATATCTAAGACGGCTACTGTACAAAAATATGTTATTATTTGTGATTCTGATAAAACCAAATGAACCGTACATCCCAATACAACATGTCGAAATCACAGACGATTTCCCCAATAACCAATTTCGTCGAGTGGCAACATTAACTTTGGCAACGCCCTCACGAATATTACATCAATTTCGTGTAAGAAACAGAACTGTCATCACGAACCGTTAATGGTATTGGAACACCGTGGCTAATTAAGTCTTTGCTGTTAATTTATTACTTGTTTGCTGCTCCCTAACAGCTATGATCAAAATAAATCGTTTGCCGTGAAGACACGCAAGAGGATACGATCGAAGTTACGGTTCGATTAAACCTTGTATAGGAGTTCATTAAGTTTAAAATAGAATGAAGAAAAATAAAGTGTTTCATTGTACGATTCATTATATCATGTATTCATAAATGTTCAAATTGTAACACGTGAAATCCATAAGCCTTCACTAACGAAGACTAATTTTGATATACAAAAACATTCAAAGGTATAAATTGAAATGCAACAAAGACTTTTATGAAGGCAAAATTATTTAGAAACGCCTACTGTCAGCGAGTGGAAAATTACTTTGTACTTAATCTCTTATTAAAAATTTCAATGCCTTTGTTAGCATTCTTTTCTACCATAGTTGTATAGCAAATATCATGCTAAAACCTCCGCAGTGAAACACTACGTCAAGTTTTTCAAAGGAATGTAAAGGAGAGCATTTCTTTGGCAAGCAGTATCTGCAAACTCATCCAACGCGCAATATGTACTCTCGTACGTGAAACACGACTTAAATCAAATGGTGTCAGTCTAATTAACTGTAACACGAACCGCAGAGCTTTGAAGTTGCAGCCAGTCGCGATAAATGCCTCGTCCAACTTCAGAGACGTGAAGCGACAATCGTTTTGCCTTTTTTCTTTGAGCTTTAATGAAAGCGTGATAGAGCTCCGTCAGCTAGATCAGTGGTTGAAATGATTATCGATGTTTTAATTCCTTTTTATGAACCAGCTTAGTTTACCGTTCCACAGTGAAGTATTCGGGTGATATTAACGTTGGGTGCAATTGAAAGTATCTCGTTTACATTATTGCCACTTTCTATTAACTTTTCTGTACATCCATTTAGTTATTCTATTTGTATTGTATGTCATTCTTCAAGTGCGAATTCATTCGTACAATTTTTACTCTTAACATGTCGTCAGGCCAGGTCCTTCATGGAGTAGGCAAAGAGCGCTTAACTTTCCACCAGTTTCTTATAAAAACGTAACATCACGCCTGTAACCACCGAAGAGGTAGGCAGAAGAGTTTAGTACACTCCCACGTTTCACCAGTTACGTTTACGTCCCATTATGGAATAGGTAGTGAGTCTATTGCCATACACCGGGCACAAATCCAGACTCCGAGCCACTACTAGAAAATCTAATTTTTAGAACAATCCAATAGTACTCGACCCGGGATTTGAACCCAGAACCTCTTGATCGGCAGTCGCGCTTGCAACCAACACGACCAACGAGGCAGTCATATAGATTAACACTAAGATGTTTTCTATTGTCAAAATATTTTCCTTCGTGTTACGTAAACGGTGTGTTTACCTCCGATCTGACAATAATTCCAAATATATGCTTATTCTTCGTTTAAACAACGGATCATTCAATCACAAGTTATTCGTATTCAAATTAACATTATATCACGTCTGTGTTCCTTCCAATATGTAGTTAGATTAGCGTAGTACACTTCAACGTTTCACTAGTTATACTTCGCACCATGGAGCATAGGGTGAGCCTATTGCCATACAGCGGGCTTAAATCCAGTACCTACCCATGTTACTCCTGGGAATTTTCAGTTACAAAAACCGGAGGTCGAACCCAGGACCTCTTTATCAGTAGTGAAACTTGCATCCACTCGACCAACGAGGCAGCAAATTTTTAAAACATTCAAACAATATTTAAAATATTTTCTGAATACATTTTATAAGATATATATTTTCTTATATACTTTCTTACATTCTGAATATATTTTTGAATACATTTACAATACGGAATTTTATAAGCATGCACGTATATCATAAAAACAAAGTGGATAGATAACAGTGAACACCAGCTTGTCATTATCAGACGCTATTTAATATGATTTTTTAATTAATCTTTGTCACGAACGACAGTCACAGGAAGATCACTTGAAATTGGGTCATGTGTTATCAACAACGCCAAAAAAACCGAATCAAAGGACCGGATGACGCAAAACCAAAATAACCTTCAGAGTTGTTCATAATGTTCTCTAACACATGTGAAGTCTGCCAACCCGCACTTGGCTTGCGCGAGAGACTTGAACCTTAACTTAACCCTTCCCATTCCGGAGGTCCGTGTGAAACAGTGGAACGATAGAAGGGTTCATTATGATGACGATGTCAGTAATAAACTGACGTGTCTGAATAAAAATGAGCAGAGCTGTCCAGAAATAAAATTGGTTAGGGCTAGAAGTTACGCTCGTCATGCACTTCTTGCATACAACAACTATCAATTTTATCTTATTTATAACAAAAATAGTTTACGTATATTGTTTTTGTTGAAGGGCTATCAATTCATTACTTTTACAGAGATAATGCAAGGTCATGATAAGTTACAGCCGGGCATGTATTGTGTGTCTAACTATGGAAAGTCTTCTGCAATATGTCAGGTTAAGCAACCCCGGAACGGCTTACAAAATATTCAATTGTATCTTTATCACTTTGATATTATCCATTAACAATCCGATATTGATGTTTGTCTATTATCATTATGCTATCACGCCAGGTCCTCGGTCGCTTCGCTATTGGACACGGGTCTCTTCTAAACGTGAGGGTGTTAAGACCATGTGCGCCACGCCAGCCCAACGCAAGTTGGCTGTCTTCACATACCTACAACTGATGTTTAAACTTAAAAACGCAAGCGCCAGGAATTGAATCCAAGATACATAATATGCTAAATATTAATACGAATAAAATAAGAAATTTTCCAAATACATATCAACAATGAAATACTTATATAGATTGTGGGCGTAAATGCCACTGCCAATTCGATGACCCGGCCTGCTCCAGACAGTCAAGTTATTATTAACATGTAAGACGTAAATTTAAAACGATTATTTTAATAAGAACGTAAAGGAAGATAAACTAAATTTATTTAAAACGCGCTGTCGCATGCGACTCCATTCGTGTGGATTTCAGTTTTTGGTTTAAACTAGTTTTTATTTATGTAGATCTGGTCGCGTCTTGCTGAAACGTCCAGTCTAAGCTGAACCCTGTGCAATATGCTCGGCCGTATCTAGATATGTATATATGAGCTCAACTTACATAGGAATATATATCCCCAGAACTATCAATTTTTTAACTTTGTGTTCACATAAACTCTCAATTATCATAGTTTTACAAAGTTTCAGCCTTATCAACTGAACAGTATTTTTTATTCCAATAAAAATTTGACTGCCTCGTTGGTAGTGTTGGTTGCAAGCGCGACGACCGATTCTTGATCGGTCGTAGCGCGTCCTGGGTTCAAATCCGAAGTAGGGTACTATTGGATTTTTCTAACTTAGATTTTCTAGTAGACATTTCTAGTAGTGGCTCGGAATCTGGATTTGTATCGGGTGTATGGCAATAGGCTCACCTATTCCATAATGGGACGTAAACGTAACTAATAAAACATGGGAG
>DWFY01000393.1:0-10208 GCA_018246875.1 Creonpyge creon creon | reverse complement strand
AGGATAGAGATATTTGGCACTCCGTGCTCTCTGCCTACCCCGTAAGGGACCTGGCGTGACGATATGTATGTATGTATACGTGTTATATTTACGTATTTTTATCATAATCGAGTTATGATGTACATTGAAGGATTATTGGAATACTTTGTATTGTGCTGTGTATTGTACTTTGTATTGTATTGTACATAAAATTTCCGTACGCCGCTTTACGTTAAGTGTTCACTAAAGCAACATTTGCGTCCAAAATATCCTTTACGAAAATACGGTGGTGGCATTGCGCGTAATATGTGCGGCACTTATCAATAATGTATGAAGTGGAGTAGTGAGTGGACACCACACGACATGGTCTCAAGTGACAACAACTGGCTATGAGTGATCTCCAGTTACAATCAAGGACAGCAGTTTGTCATTTCCATCACATACAAATGTCAATTACGAAAAAATGATTTCATATATTGTAAAGTTTTAACTTTACCTATAAAAAACGTTACGTCACGTCTGTAATCCCCGAAGAGGTAGGCAGAGGAGTGTAGTACACTCCCACATTCCACCAATAACGTTTATGTCCCATAATGGAATAGCTGGTGAGCCTATTGCCATAAACTGCACACAATTCCTACGTACTCTATCCAACTGTACCTTTACATGGAGTTATCTAGCCTATTACATTATTTGTTATCATCTACGCCTATAAAACCACTCTCAAGATTCAAGTACGACTATATCCGAAACGAACTAAACTCGACAATAACATAAAACGACCAGCGGAACTAGAGTTGAAATATTTCCATCACTGATTGGGCTTCCCGGTAAATCATAAGACAATCACGATCCAAGGATCCCAAGTAACATACTCATTCCTACGATTTTTCCGGCTATTTCACCCGCCCCGATGAAACATGAGTAGCGTACGAAGAGTGCGTAATATCGTTGGATTCATTCTATCATTATTACGATCAGGAAATGATAGCATGTAATACATAAACCATAGTACGTAAAGTTATATAAATACAAACTTGTCGGTCGAGTGGTTGCAAACTTGATGCTGATCAAGACGTCCTGGGTTCGATCTCTGCGTCGTGCAGTGTATTATTTGGTTTTTCTACATTGAAATTTCCAGTAGTAGCGCCTATTGGCATACAACGGACACAAAAGCAAACTTCGAGCCACTACTAGAAACTTAAAGTTAGAAAAACCTAACAATAGCTGATCCAAGGATCGAATCCAGGACCTCCCAATTAGTAGTGGCGCTTACAACTACTCGACCAACGAGGCAATCATTGTATACATTTCTAAGTACACAGATAATTTTATGCGAACACAAAACAAATATTTATGCTCATTATAGCAATATTTGTCTTACTTCGTAATCAAATCCACAGCCCGCAGCTTAGCAGTCAAGCTCGCTAACCACTAGACTAACAGACCGGTATTTTAGAAGATGGGTTAATCACTTGTCCCTACTCCATTAATCAACGCGTAAAGCACACTCCACTTCACACTTATGAGATAGATGGATGATAATACTGATGAAGTAAATGAACGAAAATTCTTAATTACACTAAATAACAAACAAATTAATTACAATTTCAAAGATTGTTCACATTTCGATTTTCTTTCTTACTGTTGAAACTTATTTTTTTTTAAACATAATATCCGGAAATTTTATAAATTTATTTTTCAACGCTAAAAATATACAGTGCTTCTTTTTAAGAGATTCTGTATGAAATGAAGTTAAAATAATCCATATTACAATGAAATACGATTTATATTGATTGTAGAACACATTTTTTTCCGTATCGTTTCTGCTGTTTTAAAGAATCCTTCAATGTATTACTATAAAGTAAAACATGGAAAATAAACTGGAAACAGTGCCATCTATCGTTACTTGGACGTACTTTTACTACTGCCTGAAAACCAGACACCAATATGGCAATATGTACCGCTCTGGTGAATTTAGGTTTTTATTTCACGACGCATTTCAGTCACTTCAGTTGCCGAGCGGTCGCGGTTAGGGATGCGTGCGCCCTATGTTCCGAGATTTACGATGGAGAAATTAGCGCGGTGTTTCGAAATGACAACACGAGTTTCTCCTGCGTTTTAATATAATAACTGGTGTGACAGTGACTTTGAATTTATTCTAAAGTGTGTTATGCGTGACTTTTTGTTTAATGTGTGATAAAAAACTCCGTCTATGAGAGTACTTGTGAAAAATGTTAATTGCTCTATGCAGGAAGGAAACAAAATGCTCCTGTCGAGGTATTTATACATTGTTCTTATATAAAAGGTTAGAATAAAGTGTTGACGTATTAAGCCGCCCTAAGTTATGCCTTTGAAATTTTTTCTTTTAAAGTGCTTTTCTATTGATAAAAACCGTTGAGCCAATGTTATGGAAATAATAAACGACTCCCGAATGAAAATGTAACGAAAGGGGATAGAAAATATATTGTGTTGTGGTAAAGGTTCAATTTGTGAGTTGAATAATAATTAAGGAACGAATAACAAGTAGGTGTACGAGCCCGATTCAATTTTTCTTTTACTTGTAATCTTATAACGACATTTGCGCTGTGGGTATTTGATTGCTGGTCACGAAATTCTAAGCGTATTTTTTCTTTTGTATTAATTAATTGCATTATATTATACTACTCTCTAACTACTCCGGTATGTTAATAATGTAATTATGTAGCACGATAACTAGATTTTTTTAATATATAGATACGGTCTTTTCAATTAGTCAAATGGCTTAATATTTGTTTTTGGTGTTTAATCATCGTTTTTTAAAATTCGATATAAATATATTTTAATGTTTCTTATTAGGTATTTTATTAGAAAAAAATTACGAATTGATGATATTGTAAAAAAAATATCTTTGCCTAATTAACACATAACTTGCTGAATTTATTTATGTATATATACACATAAATGTTGGACTGTTTCTATTCATAGAGAAATTTATAGCCAGTATATTTTTTTAAGTTACGTTCTGTGTATCGCGACTTTGAATGGCAAAGTTATTTTCATTTGTAAAATTGGAAAACGTGTTTTGTAATTATTGTGAAGGAAGAACAGTGTAGATTTTGACAACCATAATTATTATTACTACGAAATGTACACTACAGTGATATTGTTACAAAACATTTTATATTTTATACACGCTTCGTACAAATTCGTTTGGACATACATAAAAATGTACATATTATTAGGCCATGTCCCTTTAAGGTAGGCTGAGAGTACCGAGTTTCAAATATCTCTATCCTTACAGACCTGCCGCGCTTCTTCTATATTCATCACTCTCTTCATACGTGCAAGCCGGTTTCGGAGAATTCTGACTCCCCCATAAGCCAGTATCTGGTCTATTTGATTAAAATAGGTTAATCTCAGACTCCCTCAGCAACTGTATCCATCAAGATTCGCATTGTACATCTGTTTTGTAATTATTTCAACGGTCACTCTTACAACATGTCCGAACCATTGCACATCGGACAATTTTTTGGAATTTATAAAAAAATACGTAACATTACGCCTTTAGTCGCCGAAGTGGTAGGCAGAGGAGTGTACTACAGTCCTACGTTTCATCGGTTACGTTTATGTTCCACTATGGAATAGGGGGTGAGTCTATTGCCATACAAAAGGCACGAATCCAGACTCCCAGCCACTACTATAATTCTAAAAATTCTTGGAATTTATTATTTGACAATTTCTACAATTACTTATTTGTACTAGGTATTTATGGGTAAGACAGATTTATGTCGATAGAAACATACATATAACATAACATCACGTCTGTATTTCTTCAAAGGGGTAGCCAGAGTAGTATAGTACTACCGCTTATCACCAGTTTCAATCCAGTCACCGTCCTGCTAATGAGAGTTTTAACTTAGGAAAACCCAATAATACTTTACCCGACTCGGGGATCGAACCCAGGACCCCTTGCTCAGCAGTCGAGCTTGCAAGCACTAAATCAACGAAACAGTTAATATGCACATATGTATATATATTTTATACCAATTATTTTAAATATTAGTTGTGTTTATATTTATGTACTTGTCTGGACACCTACATATATGAAATTAAAAAATATCATCTCTTCAATAATTACTTTGGAGGGAAATTCTGAAATGAGTACAAATACGAACTGTGCTATCGAATAGAATTTCAATCGGGCCTTTTGTACGATGGCGATAAGATTTTGTGTAATATCTACGCGACATAACTTCTATACCATATGGTATAATATTAAACCTTATGATATTGATTGTATGTATAGAAAAACCGCTCTTTAAAAGCTTTTCGTTGGTAAGCCTGAGTATCATAGCAAGTGGGGAATGACTGGCTCGGTTACGCAGAAACTATAAAGCTCTTCCAGTGCGTGATAACAAAAATAGCGGTGAAATAGAGTACTTAAGGCACGTACGTTATTACATTAGTACCAGCCACTTCCGTGTAGATGTAGCCTCTGTATCCACTGCTCAGTGTGATCGTAAATAAAGCTTACATTCTGTTACAATCTCTGTTACTCCGCTGGTAAAAGGATGACATACGATGTTGTACGGTCGCTCGGTGCGCGGTTAGTGTGCGGACATAGAAAAAATTTCTTACTGATAATTACTAGTCTTGAATATTTGTTTTAAAAAGACATAAACATTTTTTCTGTTGTGTATTTTAACCTGCTACAGCCTTTGTTATATCCTAAACGGCTTTCTGAATAAAGATTTCTGTATATTTTTAGTGAATCGTTGTCTTTTTTAAGTAATTGAATAATAAATACTGACTTGTTTTTTTTTTTATCGTTGTCCGTCAGCAAAGTGGCATTTCGTTTTCGCTGTCCAATTTCCATTAATATTTTCTCTCGCAAATTTCACAGAAAGTTCCGTGGGTAAGTATTAAGGGGTGATCCTGCAGAATTCCCTAAATACCGTCATAAATCTTAAGACCTTGTCGTACCGACAACTGGAAACTACTAGCGAATGAGCGATTAAATGATAAGTAATGGTAATGACGAAAGTTTTGTCAGTCGTACCTGTGACGCAGCAAGTTTCGTATTTATTTGAAAATAATTTGAACTCAAACGATTGTATAGGTCTTGTTAAGTGGTATTTCCCTCTAATTCCCTTGGTATAAAATCCGACTGCGGAAACTCCTGTAGATTCGCGCGTTATGTGGAAATATTCAGCCCAGCTGTGTTTTGAAAGGTTTCAACCTAGTTTACAGGGATAGCAATTTAGTAACGCCCGTGTGGATTTTTCCTGCTTCAGAGGGTAATTTAAGCGCTGAGTCCCGGTTTTTATCTTTTTATAATAGTCATTAACTTCGTAGGAGTCCTTCCCTGCGATTTAAAATTCTTCTACCAGATTGGTAAGGCTTTAATCTGTACCGCTATCACTTTGGAATGTAAAAGCGTAGTAGAATATATATCAGATCTCTTAGAGTTTCAGACATACATGTAAAAGTAAAAATGTATTAGGTACGTATCAAAAGTAAGTTGTACAAAAATCAAAAGTAACCAGTTTCATGGGCCCCTTGGTACAAATCAACGTTTTGAACTCCTTGTGTTCTTTTTAGTTGAAATAATTTAATGCACTCCTTTATCAGTTTTGTTGTATTTTAGTTCTTTAGTTTATTTAGAACAAAACTTGCATCCCGTTCTCAATGTCTCTCTCATAATTTTCTGGAATTTTACCTCATTTATGTAAGTAAGTAATAAGTTGACTGCTTCATTGGTCGAGTGGTTGCAAGCGCGACTGATGATCGAGAAGTCCTGGGTTTGAATTCCGGGTCGGCTAATATTGGATTTTTCTGTCTTAGAATCTAACTTAGATTTTATAATTGAAATTTAAAGTAGTCGCTCGGACTCCGAATTATGCCCGGTGTATGGCTACAGGCTCACTCCCTATTCCATAGCGGGACGTAAACGTAAGTGGTGAAACGTGGGAGTGTACTATTCTCCTCTGCCTACCTCTTCGGGACTTGCAGGCGTGATGTTACGTTATAGAAGTAATCTTTTATATAAAGTAATTTATCTACAAGGTTCTACGACAATAGCTAGCAACTGATTATGAAATCATTACCTTTATTTGCTTACGAGCAAATTGTTCAAAGGGTGTCATTAATTAAATGAGTAATCTTATCTCATACCTCATACATAGTATACCCTTTCGCCGTAGAGAAGGTGGGTAAAGGGGTGCTTTAAGGAAAAACCAGGGTAAATGTCGTTTTCCACGTCGGGCGAGGAGGCCATAAGTAAGTAACCATGTCTATAATGCTGGGGTTCGTTCCTATTATAATCTTTCCTTTTGCGTTTTGTGATGGAAATCGTATACCAGATTTTTTTGTTACAACCAAAGTCGGATAAATAATCCTAAATTTGCATACCCTCCTTTAATTTATTTTTACTGGTATCTGATCAATAAAGTCTACGAATCGCAAGGTAACCGTATAAGCATTGTGACTAAGACTTTAAATTGGTGCAATAAGGATAGGATAATAATAAACATAATTAAAATGATAACAATAGAATGATAAACAAGTTATTAAAGTGGGCATTAACAAATACCAACGTAAACACCATTTTAACGTTAAAAGATATATTCGCAAAAAAAAACCTTGGGATGATTTGGTGGCAGAGTTACTTTATTCAGTATCCATAAAAAACCAAACCACAGCAAGCGTTTTAACGTAACTCTAATCCTAACCCTCGAGTATGACTTTACAATATTATACATATAAACCAAGCAATTGTTGCTTGATGTAAGTATTTTTCTATGGGATTATAAGTCTTTGTAACCTAAATAATTTATATAATAGTACAAAGTACCTTTGGTTGCAAAAGATAGATTAGAATAAATTGTAGGTAAAGGTAAAAGAAGACGTAAATATAAAAAAAACAACATCGTTTTTCTTCACCCGCACCGCAGGCTAAACGTTCTCGCCCACGCTTTGGACGGAATTTCAACAAGATTTGTTTCCGTTTCAGCTTTAAATATTAACTTATCGCTGGCAAATACTGGTAAATAGTTAAACTTGAGCATCGTGAGGAATTCTACGTTTTATTCTGTTGATATTCTCTAGAGCGTATGAAGGTTGCAATTCGCATCTGGTCAGTATGGTAAGCTATAGCTATAAACTATACTATACCATTTATTATTTGTATGCCGATAAATAATCCGCAAAATAAGTATACTAATATCTGACACCTAACATCTCTGGAAACCATATTGACACTAAAAGATTTGAATTTAAAAAAAACTCTTTCTATAATGAAACTCATTTTCAAGAGTGAAACGATAAAAGGTGACGATTTAAAATTAAAAGTTACGCGGGTACGACACTTTGTTGCTTTTGTTTACTTCGGAGTCACTAATTTTACTGTATATCTGTGGTAGGTAACCGTAATTAATGATAGGCGTGTCAACTTTCGTCTCACTCTCGTTACTACCCTCGAATCTGCGTCGGAATCAAGGTACGGTTTTAGTCTTACTCAAGGTTGGACATCATTGACTCCAGTAACCACTTAACGCTGATTGCATTACGTGACCGTGTGTTCACTAGCAACATGTAACACGATATACGAACAATATCAATACACACGGATGGGGCGCTGGAGGCGAGTAATCATAATCTGACTTTTTTCAGTTTGGTATTACAGTAAAATAATTACACAACACATAATTAAAGATTGGTTAGAATTTTCCGTAATTGGTAATCTTATATCGATACTATGGAGGAGTTTGCAACTATTTTATGTTCCACAGCTGGGCATTGGCGTTTATTCCGCAACTCAGAGAAGGTCTAATTTGAAACCGCCACGCTACATATTGGTGCAGATATAGGTCGGAGGTCAACTCCTTTGTCGTAAGTTCTTAAACACTTCTGAACATTTCCGAGAATACGTAGAGACAGTTAATGTGACCTCGCAAGTACGTAAAAGTACGGAATTACTTTTGAAAATTAGACTAGTGCGTCTGATGTTGATTAAATTTATAGGACCTTCTCAATTGCTTAAGAAATTCTAGTACAATTCATACATGTCTAGGGATGTAGGCAGATTGTTACAATGTATTGCCAATCAAGAACAAAATAAGCACTATGTTAGATTAAAATGTGGACAAGATTTTCGTATTCGAAATATCCTGATATTTTTTTAAATATTCACGCAATAGGACAACCATTACATTTCACATCATATTACCTTTAATAAGGTCGGCACAAAGGCAATTGGGTCAAGACATCTCATTTAGAGTTTTTTGCCCGGGATTAGACGCTGTATTCTAACCTTCTTAAACCGCAATTTTCCATAAAACCTTATCCTGGACATTAAACGTCGAAGAAATTAAGGGAAGGAGGCTTTAAATTCTTAATTATTTGTGTTCTTCAAATTAACGAAGCTGAAGAATATAATTACACTTTAAAAGTAAACGCTAAATAGCGCCTTTTGCTCAGTTCTGTTGGCATGAGAAAAGTCGTCATGTCAGCGGTGACATTTGATAAGTGATCTCTTCTGGTATTTTATTTACTTAAGACACTAAGCTAATTCAGTCCATTCAGTTCAATGCCTTACCTTATCTAGGGTGTCATTCAGTTTTTAGTCTTTTTTATTTGAAATATCCTTGCATGTTCTATCAGCTAAAATTCGAGTAATTGTTTGTTTCTCGATGGCACTGCATCTAACTCTTTCTTGCTCTTGGGTGACACAGACGAAGTACTATTTTTAATACTATTGTGACGCAGACAATTACATAATATATTATTTCTGATTTATCGCTTTACTAACGTTGGAGTCGGTGACTAGCACGCCAATGCTACATGCAATGTAATATTATAGAGTTTAGTGAATATTGACTTTAAACACTGCCACGTGTTAAAAAATGAGTTTGGCAGTGTATGCTCGATGTGCAGAACGTACAAGTACTGAGGTCATATTGATTAATCAAAAGACTTTCTGTATTCTGAATCACACTGTACATTGATAAAAGCATAAACAGTTAATAAAACGTTGAGGTGTCTTCAATGCCTTTGTCTCAGATTAAAATGAAATGTACCTTTGTACAAAACAAAATTCAACCTAGTTGACGCAGTAACTTTACAATTTAACTGAACAAAGTTTAGACTAAGTTAAATCTCGGTATTGTAAATTACCAGATGCAGCGCTCGGAAGTACCTTAATCTCTGCTGCGAGGTGCAGACTTTGTTAATCTAGACAGAACTAAAGACAAATGAACGCGGATATAACCAAATTTGTATAACTAACTTTGTACGAAGTTATTAGTATGTACTTCAATAGAACATGTTAAAAGAATTGGAATTCTAACATCGATAATGGACTATAAGAATGTTCCATTACAATTTTAATAATCAAAATTATTATATCTATATATGCCGATTAAGATCATAGCGTCTAGGCTTGAAGGGCGTGAAAACGAACACGAGATGTAGGTAACAATGTATCAGCGAACAATCTCAGTGGACGAAAGTCGTATTTCAAACAGGTGTTTGTTACCAGAAATATGGTGTTTCCAATTGGGTCTAAACTTTTGTGGGATGCAATTTTTGTCCATGTTACCCGCACATCGTCAGTAACCCCCTGTGAAATACTATAGTGATTCCATCTAAGCGATAGCGTTGCCAATTAGGCGAGCGAGCTG
The DNA here is from genome assembly GCA_018246875.1 of Creonpyge creon creon. NCBI lineage: Eukaryota > Metazoa > Arthropoda > Insecta > Lepidoptera > Hesperiidae > Creonpyge > Creonpyge creon. The sequence goes on along the minus strand of DWFY01000393.1, from coordinate 567 downwards.
TCATTCGTTGAGTGAGAATACTTTGCCACCACCCACGTTTTATATAAACCAAGCATCTATAATGTCGTATAGTTAACAATAAATGTCTGCAATTTGAATGTAATTCAGTATATAAGAGTTGATTCTGGTTAGAATCGTCTACGGTACGATAGTTGCCACAATCACGCTGTGTATTTGATGTGATATACAATAGTTGACACACTGGATAGGTTTCGACACTATCCTTGTTTAATCAAAGTTTGTTTAAAAAAAAGTTGGAATGGTTTTCTTTTAAAATAGAACATTTCAGAATATTCTCTTTGTTGGTACTTATATATTTTTACAATCATGTTCAAAGACAACCCTGACACCGACGCGCTTTGAAATTGTGCCGTGAAATGAAAAGTAATAGTAATAAGTCTTGAGGTGTTCCAAATCAATCATCATTGATGGTAAGACGTAACTGGTCAGTATGATGATCTTCAGCTCTTTGTAGCACTGGATAAGTATGTGCATTGGTTTCAGTTACAACATCATACTTGTACTAAATAAACTATGATCGATATTTGTTATAAAAATCTGTAAGGA
>DWFY01000392.1:0-10209 GCA_018246875.1 Creonpyge creon creon | reverse complement strand
GTCTGCCTACCCGCACTTGGCCAGCGTGGGAGACTATGGCCTTTACCCTCTCATTCGGAAAGGAGACGCATGTCCAGCAGTGGAACAATAAAAAGGGTCCGGAGTAAAAATTGGCATAAACAGAAGACGGTAAAATCCAGCTGTAAATAATAGCAACCGCAAACCGCACTTCTAAAACTTTTGATTAAACCAGCGGCCATCTACCCTCACGCATACTGATGCGAGCACATCGTAATATATATTTTGTAAGCATCATGTACTTATTATGAGTTGAATAAATGCATTTGGAATTTAGCTCGTCCGTTTATATTAAATGAAAGACATTTTAAATAAAAGACATGTCAATGATTTTTACTCGTATTAATAAATGCTTAATTATGCAATCGTGTTTATCATTTTCCATTCTAATTGCCTACATCCTGCGATCGTTATGTATATCGTTCTAATTTTGACACCTAAATGTTTTTACCCTCTTGTATCCACAACTAGTGCTCGTATAAATCGTTTTGGCGACACTTTCGAATGCCAGTTGGCAAACGATTTGTGATCCTACGAGACAAATCGCTTCTGGCATTACGCGACATGTAACATGACATGACGAGGGATTTTTACAAAGCTATACAAATACCAAATTCTCACGAAAGCAGTCACTTGTTGGAACTTACAATCAAAACAAAGGTTACAGCTCTACGATACGTTCACGAAAAGTTACAGTTCTTCGGAGCATCATGTAGCTTACATACGACCTACTGAAATTCCCATAATTCAACCATTGAGTGTTGGTTTCGGAAGCTGAAGATTACGTGATGTTACATAAAAGATTTATCAGTTGGATATTAGTACACTAATTAAAATGTTTTGTGTCCTATTAAAGCAAACTTTACTATAAGCAATATGTGGTTTATAAAGGCCTCCGGGAATTAATTATCACGTGTTGAGAAATTTTTTGATGGATAAGTTATTATTATTATCATAAGTATATTCAACAGGCAGCCTTCTAATAATTAGCCAAGAATTAAAGCGTGAACGCTCTGTACCGTAGATCTGCAAGGTCACCAATGTAGCGAACGGATCGTTATCTCGGGAATGTCCCGAGGAATAAATGCTTACAATGGTATAAATTCAAATTCTTGTTAAGTAAGAAAATTATTTTTCAGATACCCAATCGTGTATTCTATAGCTGCCCACACTAGGTGCCGCAGGGATGGCACGTAGATCGTAGCCACGTAGCCGACCGTAGCAGCAGGAATGCTACGCGCGTAGCAGCTCATTACAGCAGCGGATGGAATTCTTGTTCACTGTTTACACTCTGGCACGAGAAACAGCTCAAATTGCCAATGTTGTATATTGCGAATCGACGCCACTGTTATTAAGAACTATACAAGTGATGTCGATATCTACTGTTCCATTATCTTAAATACACATTGTGGTCATTTACCCTGTATTTATTCATTCTCTTTTAACGATTGAGTTGACTAGAAAAATCCTGAGTGAAATTGAGACATATTTAATTGTGTATTAAGTATATATTTTCGAGCAGACCGAGTGACGGAAATGGCATTTGGAGAACAGATTTATTGTGTACTCATACGGGATGAGAAAATGACAGAAATAAAATTAAGATTGTATATATACATATACAGATGTAAAATTTATTATAAAGTAAAAAAGTACAAAACATTAAATGGTTATTATTACTAATTTATAACAGTTTCATTTTATTACAGTTATACGACGACATACGACCTCAATGTTCTGTAAAAAAAAATTCTGCAATGTTCTTTAGTTAAGATACTCGTAACAATGTTAATAGCATTGCATAAATATATTCGCGTGAGCACTACGGGTAACTAATTCCGCGGCAACCGCTAAACGGTTACCGCACGTAAATAGGCACTTATCTAATACGTATTGCATTTACACGTGAATGTGTGAGTGTTTGTGTAGATGTGTACCCGGCCTGAGCTTTCTTGCGGTCAGACCAAGTATTTTATATATCGTTTTCAAGAAATTACAGGAACATATAAAACATATTATTTTCTTACGTTATTAAATGAACAGCTAAGTGGTCTTGAGTTCGATCCCCGGGTCGGGTAAAATATTATTAGGTTTTCTTAACTGGAAATTCCCAGTAGTAGCTTGGGGTCTACATTTGTGCCCATTGTATGCCAATAAATTCACCCTCTATTCATGGTGAGATGTAAACATAATGTATGAAATGCGAGAGTGTACTACACTTCTCTGCCAACCCCTTCGGGGAAATACAGGCATGATGTAATGCTAATATTTGAATAATATTTACGTTCAAGTTGTATTTCTAAATAATGTCAAATATACATCAGGGTTGAGTTATATTTGTAGAAAATGTTGCACCATAACTTGTTGATTATATGAAGATATTTGTTACCCAGTCTTATTACTAATAAATATATGTATAGTAATTCGTATTTAAACAATAAAATGGGAGAATCACTTTGATTACATCTCAAGGCAATATGAACAGCCGGGAAGAAGGGAAGAGAAATGAAAGAATCATTAATTAAAGTTGCCTTCACTCTACATGGCCTTAATTATGTTCTTAGCTTGATTAATAACGAGAATGTATCAAACGAAACATCTTTCTCTTTTCTGGCAGTGACATATTATGTTCGTATAATCATTTTATATTCGTTAAACGCGAAACAGAGTAAAAATTTCGCTTCGATTACTTTTGCGCAAACACGACGGTGCCATGTTTTAGTGGGGGTCATAGATATTATATATAACGTTTCATCACGCCTGTATACCATCGAAGGAGAAGGCAGAGGAGTGTAGTATACTCTCATGTTACACCAGTTACGTTTACGTCTCATCATGAAATAGGGCGTGAGCCTATTGCCATAGACCGACCACAAATCCAGACTCCGAGCCACTACTACAAATTTCTATTAGAAAATGTAAGTTATAAAAAAGGTACTGTAGTAGTACAACCGACTCCGGGTTTGAACCCTGGACCCCTTCATCAGTCGCGCTTGCAACCGCTCGACCAACGAGGCAGTCAAAATTTGATAACGTACTAATAGTATTTAAAATTTTGTAAAATAACTAATCAATCATTGAATATAATTCAAATAAAAAAGGGAATATTAATATCATCACAGACGATTGGAGCCGTAACTGTATGGTCTACGTAATATCACGCCCACCGTGACAATTGACATAGAGACGAATTAAAGTAAAGTTCGAAAACGTTATAAGCGTTCATACATTGTCACAGGGCTAATGTGAATATATTTAAAACCTATTACAATTATTACAACAGCTATTACAGATATTATAACGTTACGAAGAATAGCAATAGTAATTAATATAGGTAATTGTAGATTAAATTCTGGCCACCATTTTTGATAACAAGAATCCGGTACAGTACTAGGTTGTATATTTACACTCGACTGACGAAAGGGCGGGATCTATTGGGTGGCGCATTACAGGTCTTATTGGAGATATGTAAGTATATTTTATAAAAGACGACATTTATTTTTAATTTATAAAATAATATTAAATTCGGACAAAGTACTATGTAAATATTATCCCTTTGTTGTTGTTTTTCCTCGTTTTTATTGTTGTTTATTAATGATTTAATTGTGTATTTTCAACGTAAAAGCCTGAAAAAACATATTATTCTTTCTCACCTTCTTAATACATAAGCGGTTCATCGTACACATTTCACAATGTGAGAATACGTTTATTGTTAGGATGGTGTGTAATTCTGCTTGCAGCGGATATACGAGCTTAGAGGCCAATGAGAAGGGCAGGCAATGGCTTATATGGAAAGAAATGCATGAGTTTCTTTGGAGATCGAGATGTCGCACTGTACCTACAGTATTGCCGCTGAGTTGACTTTACCGAGTGAGAATGTCACATAAGCTGATCTCTCGCCGAAGAAATTGGATGTCTGTTTAAGATTATACCCCATAAAAAATAGGCCGCCGTTTGCTACCGAACTAATGTATCGCAAACTTTTTACCGCTCTTAGGGATGGATCACCGGATCGTCACATATATCATTCAAGGATCAAAGGATGCCTTTTTGCCAAAACATCCTCGTCCTCTGGCAATATCTATTATTAGTTAGTAGTGTTGTATTTATAGTGTATAAGGGTACAAAGAAGTGACTACGTAATGTCGTACTATTTAGCACTGCATCAATTAAACTGTATGTAAATATCTCAGAAACTTCATATAGTATAGAAGTATCTTATTTTTATCGTATTTTATTTTGTCTATTCGTATGTGGTAAAAAATCGTCACATATGGAAATGGCAGGTGTTCGTCGGGAAGAAGGTGGTTGTCTAACATGCTGGTTTGGAGATAATATTGATGGTGACGTTTCCATATGCCGCTAAGTCATCGGATGCCTCGCCGCTTTGCTGCTCGCCTCTTTAGAGATGTCAATAAATTTACATTCTCGTAATACGGATGTGTGTAAGTTTCTAAGTCCCAATTTCCCTCACTAGAGCAGGTGTAGGTATAAGTGTGTAAGTGTATCGTAGATGGGTAGATGTATCTGTTACCAACTACCACGCCGGCAAGGTAACGTATTCATGTATGTACACGATTATGTACTATGTTAATCCCTAGCTGCTACAAGAACGCGCGGGAGCGGCGTCCTATTGCTCATCGAACAGTGGCTTACACGTTGAAAAAATAATATTTTCCTTAATATGGGATTCCATGGAATGCTTTTCTCGTTTACTTAATAACCATAATTATAATCCAATGGAGTCTAACGGAGTTCATAATGTGGGAAACGTTAGCTGGCTTTTTAAAACTTTGCTAAAATATTATCAGTCGGTTAAATTGTGAGTAATGAAGTATTAAGATGACTGAACGAAAAATAAATATTTTAATTAAATAAATTTATCTCGTGTTTTTATTTAATTAAGAGGCCTTAAACTATACTTAAGCTTTAATTTAGACTCCTTAAAATATACTTCACTTTTAAATACAGTTGGAACGCAGGCGGCCCCGGGATTATGGATCGTGGATTGCCTTCAATTGACTAGACTAGTGCTTACCGTGTTATTTATATAACATTCAAAGTGAACTGTAGCAAATACTGTCAAATACCAAAGTAATTTGTTTTGAGTAAAATCTGTAATTGAATTTTTGTAATTTGTAAAGTAAAGCAAAGCTAAATTAGTATTTCAGTGCGGGCAACTGCTGATGCTGTATACATTCCAAGTAAGGCCTCACATGGAGTAATGTTGTCATCCCTGAGCCGAAGCGCCTCAATATCAACCTACGTCATTAGACTCAGCGCACGCAATCCGAATCGTCGACGCCCTAAGGATTACCGAAACGCTGGAGCACTTAAGCCTACGAAGAGACTGGGGTCCTTCTGTGCGTTCTACTCGCTCTACAATGGTGAGTGTTTCGAAGACCAATTCGACCTGGTGGCTGTGTCGCCCTTTCTCCATCGTACCGCTCTCTGAACATTGAGGTTTCATTTACATCAGTTGGACTCGCGACGGTCCCTGAAAGTTCAGTTTGCACTTTACTTTTTACCACGCACTTGTATAATGTAGAATGAGCACTGGCCACTCCTCGGGTATTGCAAATATCTTGAGGCGACGGTAACCACTTACCATCAGTCGGTCCGTTTGCTTCTTTTCCAGGCTAAATATATAATATTGGATACTGTGTTTAATAATTTTGATACATAAAATAAAACTACTATACGTAATGTTACCGCTAGTTACATAATTTAAGGGTATTATGTTGACTTATTTGGTTTTAAAGTTTTCCACTGTAACATCAACAACTACTACACTATTCACGCATGTATTGCACATATGTTAATATGAGAATACATAAGGTAGAGTGAGTCGGGCAGACCGCGAGGTTCATCAAAACTTCGCGACGGACGAGCACGGTGCAAATAACATTATACGTTTCTTGTTTCCATGCAGTGTTCCACGACCTATATTTATTATCATCAACATCATAGATATCTAAGTTATCGTTCGACGCGTTTAATGATCTCAGGTATGGGTTACAATAGAAATTTGTTTTACTAGCCTCCAGTTTAGAACGTCATGTCTTCTCCTGTCCCATTTTAAATTTCGTTTGTGTTTATATACTCGTATGCATAGATGAAGGGTCATTTAGCGTTGAAGGTCTGTGGACGCGTGGACTACATTGTTACTACGTAGAGGTAAAGAGGTTGTAATGTCCCAGTTTATAATGTAGTGGGACATGTGAAGCAAGCGATTTCTCTTAAAGTGGTAGTACTAAATAATATGTTGGTATAAAATAACAGTAAAAACGTTCCTAATTACAAAATAACATATTCTGGGAAACGAAACTAGAATTAATAATTATGATAGCTGATCAACAGATTACATTTTCTAGTGTGATCACATCGTTAATTATAAAGTAAATTGTATGTGATTTTCGTGATCTATAGTGTCTCGTATGGAAGGAATTATGGACAGTATTCATTCGGGAGTACTTGCCATTGGATACATCACCCCCCTTATCAGAGATGGTGAAGTATGCAAGACTGTCCGCAACTCTGCTGATAAGCGGGGTGACGGAACACTGTGGAGTTTGAGTGGGCGTGAGTTAAATGTCAATGAGTCTTATCGACCAAAATAAAGGTTCTACGTTTATTACCGACCAGAGGCTGGATATATGTTTGTATTATGGACAGAGTTTATTGACGGTATTCTTGTGCGGTGACGTCACAGTTGCCTATTGGCAACGTTGTCTAACATATTTGTTCATCAATAAAAAGGTATTTCATTTACTTTCCCAGTTGGATTATATTATTTTTACCTGTAAAATAATACATGTACAGCAGGCGAGGGCTTTATGACGAGAATAGTTATACACTTTTATTTTACTTTTACAACATATTATTGATGAAGATATGTGTTAAACTGTAATGTCAACCATACTCATGACTATAATTAGCGATGGTCTGAAGCGAGTTGAGTGCACGTTTTAAAAGGGGAGTGAAAAAAATGAGGATGTCGGATTGCGCCTTTTGAACGTGAAAGTTCTAATTCGTGTAATTGTATGGATATTTCACTAAGCAATAGTAGATAAGGTATATAGAAGTTAACAAAGAAGACATTTTCCTGACACGAACTGTAGGAGTCGCTCGCGGGCCGCGGCGCACTGTCCCCCGCTGGAAACACTTGATTTATATCTTCCGTGCTGTACCATCTTACTAGAACTCAATTTTTATATTCACGACTATATTCTTTACCATATACGGTTGATTATACTGTAGCAACGTATAATTGGACGGTTAATAGAAGCATATCCCGTAATCTCTTCATTACGTAGCGCATTATTACTCGTATTATAACTTAGAGGATGTCAGTGGTGCGGTAATTCACGGAGTCACGCGATTCAGTACCGACATGACTATAGCAAGAAATATAACCATAATTATAATATATAACATTTGTAGTTATTCTTTTCATGCAGTTTTTGATAATTTGAACATGTTTAAGTACTTTGCGTTCAAGAATAATTATAAATTAATAAGTGTTATTACTTAGGATAGTCTTAGGAAATTAACATCAAGCACGACTTTGTTCTGTCAGACATACGAATATATGCAGGAATGAACCCAGCAAATGAGACATGTATGATAGAAGTTTCGACGATTCTCTCTCTATTATAATAGAAATAAGGGTAGGCAAATACAGGAAAAACTACGTCTTAATACACCAGATCTTAAGCTTAGGTTATTGTATGTCAGTGCTAAAACTGAAAAGCGGACACTGCTCCAAGATTCTGCTTGAATCTACAGTTACCCATTAAGGCAGTTGTGCTGCCGTACATATTAAATTCCAGTATCTTATTCAGAATAGAAATATTGTAAAATTGATTCTTCACGTTTAGTCATGGGACAGAGGAAACATCGAACCATAGGGAACCAAGCATTTGACAAACCACCTGGCGGTATGTCTCAATCATGAGCCTTGTTGAAAACTCACTCACTGATACTCATTTCCTCATAGTAATACGAATTGAAGATACAAGAACGCTGTAACGGACGGTGTACTTAAAACTGACTGTTTAAATATTATTAATGTACTCGTATACTTCAGCGATAGCTGTGAGACTCCGTTTAATTATGTGACTTCAGTTGATGTTACGGTTCAACTGTGGTATTACTATTGTTAATATTATGATGTCACGTCAGGTCCCGTACGGGATAGGCAGAGGGCACCGAGTGCCAAATATCTTTATCCTTACAGAGCTGACAATCTCCAAGTAAAATAATTTATAATAATTAAACAGAACATAACATCACGCTTGTATTTCCCCGAAGGGAGTGTAATATACTCCCACGATGTACCTGTTATGTTATACGTCGAACGAACAATATAATAATTACTACACTAAGTAATTAACATAAAAATTAATAAGTCACAAACCGGGAAACATTTTTTTTAAAATTAATATTTGCATGGTCAGGTGAGTTCACTGTAGCGTTGCGTCGGTGCTATTCTGCAAGGACATCCGACTGTGAAGCACGCTCCTTTAATTAGATCGCGGGACAAGACATGCTCGCCGCCGTATGTTCTCATCCACAAAGGGTGCTCGCTACGGGCTCGCTAATTGCGCGTAGGGAAATTATATAATACAGCTTGTACGAATTCTGGATAAGGGGTTATAAATTAATGTAAAAATATACAGAAGATAAAACCATTTTTTTTTATACCATCACGGCAGGTTCCTTCCGGGGTAGGCAGAGAGCATCCAGTGCCAAATATATCAACCATTACAGACCTTGTCGTACTTCTTCTATGTTCTATTAAATTTTCTTTGGTATATTATTTGTCCAAACACAATAGTCGTCATTGTCATAATTAACTGTACACGAGTTGTTTATTCAACAAATGAATTACAACTCGCTGAGCATGTTTATTTGTAACATCACGCATATTTAGCTTTTAACAAGGTTTACTAATTGTCTGTTGGACAATGTATATTCGTTTACCCATTGCAGTTAATAACGTACACAAACAACACGCGACTATAAATAGTTAAAATAATGAGATAAATCTGTAATATAGTCATTTGAATCTACATTAAAGGGCTTATACCGTACAATATTTCACAATTAATTGAGTGAATTAATTCAGTTTTATTACCACTCGATGCACTTAAAAATATAGAATTTCGTATTACAATTTGTTTATTACTTAAAATCATTTGGTCTTTATGCAGTTCTGGACGCTGTAAAACATTGAATCAGCTATTTTTACTAGTTTATTAGCCGTGAGCTTATTTGCACTTATAGTGTGGAGACTATGTATGTACCTAATTTGACCGACGGAACGAGGCTTAGTTTCATCTAGAACAACATTCTGCATGAAGCATTTCAATAGCAAGCAGTGTAAGAATTAGGCGTATTAGAACGTGATGGATCGTCTTTACATTCAGAAGGTCCGCAGGCTGAAAGCGTCCCTTAGTTTGGCACCATACTGCACCACCTCCACAAATACAATCGACACCCGTTTTGCAATGGATGATTAGCCTTTCCATCTCAAGCGATAGAGACTGTAATACTGATACTACAGAGATAATGTTTGTATTCAAAATCTCCATTACATATTGTCAATAACGTGGAACGTGTGGAAGACGATAGTGTCTCCATCGAGGCGATAGTATTGCCAACTAGACGTCAGTGGTGCTGTCATTCGTTGAGTAAGAATATTGTGCTTCTACCCACATTAAAGGACGCTCGAGTAGCTATGCTAGTTTTGTATAAACCAGGCATCACATGATGCGGGGGTTCATTCAGCACCACGTTGTCCCACAGTTAACAATATTTACTTTTATAATTTTTCAAGCCATCTCGAGACTCATTTTAAGTTGATCACTGCGCGCCGCTGAATCCATTCGGCCTCATTCTATAGTCTTTGACAAAGGCTTTCTACGTCGATTTGCATTTGTTTTTATAGCTTGTTGTCATAGTTCGTTGTCTTTTTTCGAATTGTTTCTTGTTATAAACAGAAAACTGTATACATGAATTATATATTTATCTTGACTGACTCATTGGTCGTGTTAGTTGCTAGCGTGACTACTAATTGAAAGGTCCTGGGTTCAAATCCTGAGTCTGGTATTATTGGATTTTTCTAACTTAGATTTTCTAGTAGAAATTTCTAGTAGTGACATGGAGTCTGGATTTGTACCCGGTGTA
>DWFY01000391.1:0-10220 GCA_018246875.1 Creonpyge creon creon | reverse complement strand
TTGCACTTGGATTTATTTTGGACTGCCTCGTTGGTGGAGTGGTTGCAAGGGCGACTGCCGCTCGAGAGATCCTGGGTTCAAATCCCGGGTCGGGTGCTATTTGGTTTCTGTAGTTTGAAATTTTTAATAGTGGCTCGGAATCTGGATTTGTGCCCGTTATGGCTATAGGCTTACCACCTTTTCCATGATGGGATGTAAACGTAAATGGTAAAACGTGGAGCTGTACACTCCTCTGCCTACCTCTTCGGGGATTACAGGCGGGGCGTTACGTTTTTATGTATCATTACATACATAACATCAGGTGGATTACAGGCGGGGCGTTATATTTTTATGTATCATTACATACATAACATCACGAGTGTTTTTCCCCGAAGGGGTATGCTGAGTAGTGTAGTACTCAATCTATTCATCAGTTACCTTTACCTCCCGCCGTTGAATAAGAGGTGAGAACATTGCCATTATTACATGCCATATTAGGATTAGGATATATTATTTTTATATTTAAAATGATCTTTATCTTCTGGGATGTGCCAACCCTAGAGCAAATTCCACCACACTATTCTATTGCTGTAGTTATTTTTAGAGCAGTAATAATACCTTCGTGGTTACTTATTCAGTTTTCTATTACAAATGTTTGGGTACGATTCTAGCACGGACGCAGCGAGTTGTGCGTGTTCGTTGTTAAATATCACCGGCTACAATTCTAAAGGGAAGCATCGTAAGCAAGCCTAGAGTTCCCCATAATGCTCTAAGGTGTACGAACTCGGCTAACAGTCCTTGTCGAGCGTGGTAAACTACCAGTTCTAAACCTTAACATGCCATAACACTTCTGAAGCTACTGACCACTTCATGTAGCTTTAACATGTCTGATGGAATGAGCTGATGGTGATGATGATGAGTATGATTTTCTTCATTTCGTATTACAGGCCTCGCATGGCTGATAATTCCTGGCAAATGGTCATGGTCTCTGTTCGGGTTCCGCATAGTTCCGTGGCGGGTGTTCGTGTGGTCGTGGTGTGCCCCCGGTCTGCTCGCGGCAGTCGCGCTGATGCTGCTGCCGGAGAGCCCTCGCTACCTGCTGGTATCTGGAGGGCCCGAGAAGGTTTTGTCTGTGCTCTCCAAAATTTATATCTGGAATCACGGTGCTTCGGCTGAAAAATTTCCTGTAAGTGCATCGCCACCAATTGGTACGAATTAATTTTATACGTACAGACCATCGATTGATCACCATAAAATAATATGACGTTTCTGGTCTGATTTTCTTCTTCCTACCTTTCAATATATATCGTTTATCAAACGTTTGTATGTGTATATCTTTAAATAATTACAACCATTTGTATTTATATATCCCCGAAAATTTATTAGTACTTCGCTGTGACCCACTCTTTTCTGCCACAGCCAGGCACGGATTTCTTCTACAATTACCAGAGAGAACAGCGCTAATATAATTATACTACCTTACTGCATGTGGAGAATATAATTATACTACCTTATTGCGGTGGCGAAGTAATAAAATAAATATTTGTGAACATAATTACATAGCATAAACTACCTTACTCCACGTGGAGAAGTAATAAAATAAATATCTATGTAATTATACTGCGTTATTGCAGGTGGAGAAGATAAAGACGAATACCGACACGGGGCAGAAGGGAGGCTTCGTTGGTGCTCTACGCAACATAACTCTAATGTTCCGACCGCCCTTGCTCAGATGTGTGATCATCTCGCACGTGTCCATGTTCGCCGTGTTCATGCTGTAAGTATTGCGGACATCGCAAAGTCATATATTTGTGGCTAAGCAGCAATGTTTGCGTTATCGTATATCGGTTTTAATACATTGGTAGACCGGTTATTAGTGAAGAGGATCATTTAACAAAAGCTAAAATTATTAATGGAAGCGGAAAGATAATGTTCGAACGTAACAAAAAAAGAAACCATTAAACTGATAGCGTGATTGAAACCGACATGTGGCGCCATCTATTATTCAGTTGCAGAAAGTTAGTTTGGTTTAGTTCCAAATTAGCAAATTTCCATTCCAGGTCGAGTGGCCTCTACGTGTGGGTACCAGACATCCTTAACAGCATTCTGCAGAGCAACAACGACCAACCGAGCTCTATATGTGACATTATACACAATAAGTTTGAAACTGCCAGAAACGAAACAGTAAGGAAAAAGCTTGTTTGACTAGCAATTGCACAAATAATGTGACCACCTCCTACATCTACAAGTATTATGTTCAACGGTGTCCTAGCTTAAGTAGATCCACGAACTTGTCTAGTTCAAACAATAGTACAATTAATTATTCACAGCAAGAGAAATATAGAGGAAAACAGTTTTTTTATACTGTCGACACAGACTTAATAATAACACAATAAGAAAAAAAAAGAAAGCTTACATAAATAATAACAAACTGTAAAAAATTAAAAATTATAATTGTTACTTGCAAGTAGGTGGGGATGGGCTTCGTTCAAACTGTTTTTCAGTAAAGCCTTTACTATCAGGTAACTCGTATGTATACCTTATTTGATCTTGTAAATGTCATTTGTCTCATCATCTCTTCGATGATAGTGTCCTTTCTTAACAAAACATTGATAGATAGTTATCAATTTTTTTAGAGTTCGAGTTAAAGTCGGTTCACAGAGAGAACTTGCAACCTTTTTACCTGATGTTTCTAGTGGAATAATAAAATGTTCCAAGTTTTCCATAAAAATGTTCAATCATTTATTTAACTACTAATAAATTTGCTCTACGATACATTTTAATTGAACAATCAATTTTTATTACATTCAGCTTGTCTCCACGCGCTGTCAGACTGAAGTGGCAGTGGGGGTGTTTCCTATATCTATGGGTATGGGTGCAGTGTTTGCTCTCACGTATCTAGCCATTGGATTTTTTATCAATCGCATTGGACAAAAGACTTTGTATTGTAAGTATTATACGTTTTTGATTAATATATTTCTTGTTTATTCTTACTGAATAATATCGAATAATAAAATAATGGGGAGGGATAAGAGTGAAATAATGTTAATAATAATCGCCCTAGTAATAAAGGTAATAATAATAATGTTTTGGGACGTCTCCGCACATGACCACTTGATCCCGAAGGAATATTCAAGTTAACTCGTGTAATGGTTATCAGATGGCGGATAATTGTTTTTCTGCACCTAGACGGAATAAACACCTGTGCTCATCATACAAATATTAATTTGTTCCGGGTGGGATCGAGCCCACGACGGTTCGGCAGTCAAGTTCTCTAACAAGGGGACCAATAGGTCAAAGTATGAAGGATGTGATGTGTGGCAGGCGGCACGCTGGTGGCGTGCGGCGCGGCCACGCTGGCGGCGGCGCAAGCGGCGCGCGCGGCCGCCGTGCCGCTGCTGGTGCTGGCGCTGTGCTCGGGCTGCGCCGCCTCCATCCTCGCCGCTGTCGCCGTCGACGTGTTCCCCACCTGCCTGCGGTGCGTTCACACTTTTAGCACTTTCCACATTCTCCGCTCTCTCCACACTCTCCGCTCTCTCCACACTCTTCAAACTCTCCACACTCTATCGTGACACTCGTGACAAACGGCCAACTATTCACGTAGCGTCCGACTAAAAGTAGTGTTCAAAATTTCTATGGAACATTCAGATTTCAGATCCTATAAGAAATTGTGTAATAGACGCTTCTTCTTCTTAATATTACTCTTGCCTTTTCGTCTCCTTTAATTTAAATTAAATGATTAAATTTGAATTTAATACGGTATTTTGAAAAATGTATTCAATTTGAAATAATTTAATCGTAAGAAATATTATTATCCATACAAACTTGACAGTTACTTTCCAATCCCCTAGAAATTCTATAAATTCTTCCTTTGCTCACTAACTCTCAATGACTAACTACCCTATTGATCGAGTGATTCAAAGCGCGACTGTTCAGCGAAAGGTCCTGGGTTCGATCTCTGGTTCGGGTATTATTGGGTTTTTCTCACTCCTAATTTCTAGTCGAAGTCTGGATTAGTGCTTGGTTCATGACCGGCTCGGCAGCCAAATTCACTAACCGCTAGGCCAGTAGGCCAGTCAGTGAGCAATCACATATTTGGTTGCTTATACCGCTGTCCGCAGGGCGATGGCCATGTGCGTGATGTACATGGTGGGGCGCGCCGGCGCCGCGCTCGGCGCCAACTTCCTGGGCAGCACGCTCGACCAGCACTGCGAGCTGGCCTTCACCGTCTTCGGGCTGTTTTCAGCTGGTCAGTACTCCTGCTTCGCTGGTTTAGTCCAGCGTTCACGTAGTTTTATGTATGCTAAAATGTGTGAGAATTGCTTAATAAATATTATAATTGCTTCACGCCAGGTTCCTTATGGGGTAGGCGGAGAGCTCCGACTGCAAAATATCTCTAACCTCGCAGCCCTGACGTGTTTTTTCTACATTCACCATACTTTGATAAACAATTAAGAGTTCAATATCCATGATTGTATGTGAGAATTCAGCTCAATTGGTTAGTTGGGCTAGCCACTCAAAGATATGATATCTTTAAAAAATAGCAAATATATTGATTGATAGGAAATTTAGATTTAGAACATCAATAAAACTTAATATTTCGCTGTTTCTAGACCTAACGTCTGCCACTGTTTTATAGACCTACCGCCGCCATGACAGAGCCCAGCGCCCAAAAAGGGGCAATATAACGCACTTTGAGAAACATAGTTCCAAATAAAGTGTTTTTGACCATTCCAGGGTCGACGATTCTCATGGCCTTCTGGCCGAAACCAGAGAAAATTCGAGAAGAAATGGAGCGGAAAGGCGTATCGTATTAAAAAACTGATTGTGGTTGCGTCGTTATATTTCGATCCACGTTGCCATCAATTCCTGAGTAATTTTAAGTAAGAGTGTATGTAAAATTGTTGTTGAATTATATTTTTATTCTATTTTGTAATTTAATGGACATTGAAAACGAATTTTGTTAAGTACTCGTTTATTAAATATTTAATAAACCAGTACTTAACAAAATTCGTTTTCAATGTCCAAATTACTCAAATACCATATTACATAATAATGTAATATGGTATTTGAGTAATTTTTGAAAATTGCTTTAAATTATTCCTTATTATATTACAATGAACACGTATATAATATTTCCAGGTATTAAAAAAAACAATTTTGAAGATAAAATTTTTTTATCGAATAGAATGACCACAATTAAGCCACTATTAAACATAAATATTATAATAATAGGCTTACCCCTTATTACATGAAACATACATATCTGTTGAAATTTGGTAATACTATGTTTACCCCTCTACCTACGCCTTCGGAAAAATGCAAGCGTGATATTATATTATGTTATGTTATTTAATGTCGAAAAGTCGTCAATACTATATTCTTCGTATCTTTTTGTTAGAGCAATGAATTATATTGTGGTCTGTCAAGTGCATCTACTAATACTAGCTGAGTCTAGTGATTATTCTATATGAAACAAGGGGTGTATGAAACATATTTATTAGCAAAAACTTGTCCTAGTAAGACTGACTTCAATTATAGCATGTTGTTTGTGTTTGTACAGTTGAAAATTATAATGTAAATGTATTTCTTTGTTTTGTTTTTGTAGAATAAAATGTTTTTTGAACTCCTGGTATATTATTTTATTGTCTAAATACATTTTATAAGGCATCAAATCTAAATTGAATAGTTGAATCTTCATGCTGGTTATTATTCTAATTAACAATAAGGTATAAATCTCAGTAGCAGAGTCATCTAGTTGCTTGTTTACAAACTTAATAGTATATACATATGCAGGCACATTAAATAGTTCCAATATTCATTACTAGATGGCAGCATCAGTACTTGTTGCTTATTGACGCCAATAGCCAAAAAGATAATAAATATTGTATACCTATAAGTGATCTATAATCTAAATAACCCTGATATCAAGTGTTCTATTTATAAATTATACAATTTTACAAATCGTTTCAACAGATGGCGCGAAATTAAATAATTTCCATATTCCTCAGCAGATGGCAGTACCAGCTTCACTATTCACTCAGGCTTGTACGCTTGTTTCATTTAACATAACGGTCTAAGCGATTTATTAATGCTTTGTTCTAACGATTTTTAGTTTCTAAAATAAACTGTACTACAAAATCCGTGAGCGGGGGAAGGTCTAACGGACTGCTGATGACCATTTCTGCTTCTTCCTGACGTCTTATTGTTCGCCACGGTCTTTTCTTCCTAATTTCTCATTGTTTAAATACACACTATCGAGAGCGCTGATTTGAAGTTATTAAAAACTAAATACAGAAGTGAAGCTAATTTTATCTTTCCTCGTGTTCAAATCATAAAACGCAAAAAGCAGAGAAAAAAGATGACGCAGGGGTGTCAAAAAGGGTTAAGGTGACAAATGTGTAGGTCGTTATTTATCGATTAAGTTAATGCTGATCCAATGGCGGTAATCAGCAGCTGGTAACCTTTTATCTAGTTGACAGCGCCTTATCTCATTAGTGGACCGTTATCGTTTTCTCTACTAGTGTTTTAGTGCTTTGACATTGAAGTTATGGTACCACCACGCCATGTCGCTGGATACTTGGCCCTCGTCACATAGATTACAACAGGTCATAGATGTTTATCATCATGTTCACCAACCGAAAACCCATTCACCACCTATTCCATGGGACTAATAACATAACCGGTAAAAAGTACTACACTCCTCAGCCTATCCCTTCGGATAATTGCAGGCGTGATGTTATATTTAATCGTAATGGGTTATGTTTAATCGTAAACCGCATATTACTTATATTATTCAAATTTTTAAATGATGTTAATTTCGACTATTTCGAACTGTTTCACATTTAAAATATTTATACACTTAACCAGATTGCATTTAAAATTACAAGAACTAAAAAATAAACGTTTCATTTATATCGTAACGTTTGACAGTTTAATATTTTACAGCTTTTCGCTTAATGCAGTTTAGATTATATTATTTTAATACGAATCGTATAAAAATAAATAATATAAAATGAACTCTCTGTGAAATGATTTTTTTTTCTCTTCACTTACACGCAGCTGGTCAGTGATTATTAATTTTACTACTTATTTTCAATAGTACCTATCTAACAAATAATACAAATTAATTTTTTATTATGTTAGAGATAATAAATGAATATAATACGATAAATAAATGAACTTTGCCTAACATATTTTGTCAACTTTGATAACCTATAAAAAACAGTGTATCAGAATTCTGATTTTTGAACTCTCCAAAACATTTGACGCGGTCGGTCGCAAAAACAACCCCAATTTCTCAGGGTTGGTATCCTGATAAACATTTTATGACAAAATAATAGCGGTTTGGTATCTTTCGAAAAAAACGTCAAATTATTTAAAAAAAAAAGAACAGGGTCCAGCGCAGGTAGGGGCCGTGTCTCTTTCCATGTTTTTCGCTACTTATTATAGGGAGACAAGAATCTTAGAAAGGTATGTGCAACAACAATAGTAATAATTCGGTATTTTCCTTCTGTGAAACCGTAATTACCATATTTATTTAAAATCAAGTTAAAAAGCAGTGACAGCCTTGCAAAATTATGTGCGTTTCTAAGATTACATTTCACTTGTTGTAACGGCGAAAGAAAACATCGCGAAGGAACCCTCCGTAATATTCTCTACTTCATAAATTGATAAATATTTTAAAAAAGAACAATAATTAAATAATAGGAACAACAAATATTTAATTAAGAATGACTTCTTGCTTTTCAGTTATTTTAAGTTTGTTTTCTGTTTTTATTATCATTATATCATCACGCACTCAGAACTGTCCCTACGGGGTAGGCAGAGAGCACATAGAGCCAACTGTCTCTATCCTTACAGACCTGACGTGCTTTTTCCACATTCATTACTTTCTTCACATCTGCCTGCTGGTTCGCAGAATTCTGACTCCCTCTGTAATCAGTATCTGACCTTCGAATTTGGTCGAGATAGGTGTTTTAAGTCAGGTTTTTAATTTCAATGTATATCTTTATATAATCTTACCGGTGGTGTGTTATAACTGCTGCGCCCACATTCATATTGGTAACAGTTAGGCTAATTAAAATAACTGTTGTCTGCTTTAGGCGATCGTAATCATAATGACATTGACTCCTCACCCCTTATAATTATCATAACGTGGCTTATTATGGAATCAATCTATATTTTTACGTGTAAGTACCATTGCTATAGCGGCCATAGACTCACCCCTACACCATGGGACGTACCTATAACAGGTGAAACGTGGGAGTACTAGACTCATCGGCCTACCCTTTCGGGGCCATAGAAGCTTGATGTTATGTTGTAATTTATTTCATGTATGGATAATAGAAATGACTCTATAAATTCTATTGTTTTGATTCTATGTGTTAGTGTTTTTTACTTATTTTTAAGAAGTGTTTGTATTCTGCCAAAGGAGGGAGAGATGTAATGACAACGTTTGAAAACTATTTGTTTAAAGCACGATTTAAAATCAAATTAAGGTTAAAAGTGCAGGCAAGTCTTTTGGCATTAAGATACTTACGATTATGTATTTAGTATATAAACGTCCAGTTAATAGTAAAATTACAATATAACTGTGTTAGATATTTTATGAAATATAATTTATGTATACATTTTCATAGAACTTAGTTGTTTTTAGTATACCTAAACTAAAAATCATGTTTTATCGTACGATATCGTAATACGTCCCTTCTACCCCTTGCAACCATATCGTAACGGGGCAATATGGTTGACCTTACGTTACACGGTGACTGGATTGTATCGTAATAATAATAGTGTAATGTTGTCCATATATACGTTTATCTATTTACTTCATTTTTCGTGCATCGAAGGTCGTCTTGGATAAAATCTACATTTAATTTATTTAAAAAATACGGTTAACCATTTTTGTTCTCGTTACGTAAATATAATGGTGTTTTATTAAACGTAACATCAAGCCTGTAATCCCCGAAGGGGTAGAAAGAGGAGTGTAGTATACTCGACCCGGGATTTGAACCCAACCTCTTGATCGGCAGTCGCGTTTGCAACCAACACGACCAACGAGGCAGTCATTAGGCCATAGTACCTCTGTTTTAAAATAACATTTTGTTTATTATGCATGTACTAATTATTATCTGTATATAAATAGTGAATGATAAATAAATATTAAATTATGTAAAAAATTAACAGTATTCAATATATATTAGGTTCGTTCCGTTTCTGTCATGTGTTTTTACATAATAATACATAAGTAGGTATAGATAATAATATAATAATACTTGAACGACTCTTATTATTATCATTACTATCAAAATCTAAGCACGTATTTATTATACGTACACGTAATTTCAGAGATATTACTCATTGTCCGCTCAAATCACAAAACCGACCTCTGAAATCTTCATTGTCTTAATTCCAAATATTTTCATACGAGATAACGCCACACTGCCGAAAATTAACATTCGCTATTTTAAACAAGATACTAACAGAAGAATGTCCCCACCTCGCCGCTGTGATAAGGCCAGTACCTGACTAACGTTTCGCAACTGTGGCCGGTCGCTGCTCTGCAAATAATGCGATTTTACGACTTTTAACATAAAACACACATAAGTCACATAATATCATGTAAATAGACTAATCCGTATCATAAACATCATGAAACAACCAGCCATCTCCAGCATAGCCGATCGTCAAAGAATAAGGAGCATCACCAACTTAGTATTTCCGCAAGCGTCAGTATGAAAACCGCCTACGGTTCGGCAAAAGCGCTTTCATTTCTCGCGTAATATTCTGAAAACCGTAGAATACAAAGAACACATTCTTCTGCTAAAATGAGAAACGCCTTGAATATTTTCTTAATTAGAAGAACAGCAGTACATATAAAAAGAACAGACAATGATAATAACAGAGAACACTACGTATTTGAATTATTTAATCAAGGACCTGCTTTGAGCTCGGAACTCGAAGAGTTACACGGTGATAATAAAGACCGGGTGCGAGTGGAAGCGGGGATTAAAATAAAAATTTAATATTAATCAAACGATTACCGAGTACGCCGTTCACTACAAAGGTAATCAATATGTTTTTGTATTTAGCAATAGGCTCGCGTTTGACTGCTATCTCACCTGGTGGAAAGCGAGATGCTGTAGTACCTTACCTCAAAAGTGCCTATTCACTCTTGTCTTGAATAATATCAGGTTATACGACTCGAAAAATAGTCTCCGGCAGGGAGTTCCACTCTT
>DWFY01000390.1:0-10228 GCA_018246875.1 Creonpyge creon creon | reverse complement strand
TGTGCTTAATTTATCCGTCGATATTAAAAAACTAATTGCCTACGCCAACCTAACCTACCAACTGTAATATCGATGCGCAAACATAACACAAAATTAATACTTTAAATAATTCAAACATGTTTTGTCTTTTACAATGCAAAAAATCTACTACTAAAATATTCACTAATACGCGTTATAAGGCGATAAATCGATGCCGCGTGACTCATTCTACAAACTGACCATTTATCGCCGACTAAGCGCAAACCTTGGGATTCTACGAATAAAACCTAATATATTATACATTGTAATGTACTTAAAACAATGTTACAACATAATCAATTAACTAAACTATATATATCTATGGACATTCAGAAATTCTCTATATAATTTCACATTGAATTTTGCCAAGAACGTATACTTTTTACAGGCTAAGAGCCCGGGAACGCCAGATTACGTTATTGTATAAAAGCTAAAAGTTATGAAACGTTATATTATAAAAGCCAAAACTATGAAGTTTGAATCACCGTGGCTTTGACAGGTAACAAAGGTTTATAAATCAGAGATATTATATATAGGCGAGCCAAGCAAAGTCGTCTCGTCGATAGAGAGAAAGAGAATGAATTGGTACTCGTTTCTCTCTTTAAAGACGCTTATGCAACAAAGAAAGAGCAGCAACTTCCCGCGTCAATTACTGAAGACGCCAATCAGATACGATTACGTAACGGAAGAAGCCAATCAGATACTATTACGTAACGGAAGAAGCCAATCACATACGATTATGACGCGCAGGTGTCATTAAAGAGAAACACGTATACCAAACTCTTTATTTCTTTCTCTTTCTATCGGCGACACATTTCACTTACATACACACTTGTGGTCTCGCCTACTCTATCTATAATACATCTATGATATAAATGTGCCAAATTGTCAAAGTGTAAAGCGCATTTTTTTTTCTTAGAGATTATAGTAGTAATGACGTCATCCATTGCAATCTATTAGAGATTGTTTACATAATCGCAATTCTCGGTAAAGCTACTGAGAATTAGAATAGCATCAACAATGACTTGACAAGCAACGCTAACGCAATTTTTATAGCGTTACTTAACGTGTATTTGTGGCGAACATATAACTGTCTATAGGGTAGACGAGAGATCAACAAATTTACAAGCAACGTACTTCATTATATTTGGAACACTAAAGGCGTATACGCACTATCCAATTACCCACGTTGCGGCCAACTGCCAGTTGAGCGTAAGCAAGATATTTTTTGTAAAACTCTTTTATTTGCAATGGGATGCGGCCTCCCGCACTGCGCGTTCAGTCTGCAGCTGCCCACCATTGATTCAGGTTGGGTGCATACGTAGGTACAAATGTATTTCCGTACCGAAAAATGTCTAATTGAGATACAGAACCGACCGTCAATTTGGAATCCGAGTGCTAAGAATATTGTAAAATAAATTGCAATCAGTGTTTCTTTATTTGTTGTTGCTCTTTTACGTAACGTGCATACATGTGTTAAGTTGTTGCGCCTTCTTCCACGTCCATCGTCGAAACGTACTGAAACCGGACGTCGCGGACGCTATTATGGCAAGCCGTAATTCGGGTAGTCGCAAGTGCAACCGCGTGATACGGGAAACCGGACAACTTGGTGCAGTTGGAGTAGTTCACAGTCTTCCAATATGTAATGAACGAATTCGGTCACGGTTCGATAAAGATGTCTGTTGTCTTTAGGATGGTACCGATGATCATTCCGAAGTTCTAATCGCTAATGAACTTTCAAGTTATTGGACCAGCGAGTGCTAACTGAAATACGAGTCTCAATATGAGTTCAAATTGTGATTGGATCATTGATTAATTGCTTTATTCTGGAAATTACATATACAAGATTGTTTTCAACTTTGTTATAATACCACATCTTATCTTATTCTGTATTTCCGTGCTATATATTAACTAACCGTTTGTTCAAGTCCAGGAACTGTATAGATGTGTTACAACAAAGTTAAGACGGCCCATCTATATTTGTCTTTCCAGTCAAATATAGATTGGCCGTCTTAACGTTGTTGCCTACAAATAAAGAGGATATAAAAGGGGGTACCGTTTTCGCATTAATAGATCCGGGAATGAGGTCTTCATCCTTCCGCTTAGCTTCATTCTGGATGAAGCCTTCTACAGCATCCTGTAATATAATTGCAACAACATGCCAAGCTTGGACACTTTTAAAACAGACTCGTCTTAGTTTATGTTAAGCAAGCATTTATTGCTATACATAACTGTTCCGTTACACACAAATGTGATGGCGATCGTACATAATAAATGATTAGGCACATTGCTGAAGCTTTGGACCTTTGGGTGCTTTAATTGATAACGATCGAATGATGAGCTTTCAATGAATGAAACCGTGAGGTAATGTCCGCAGGATAACTCGGAAATCAGTCTAAAAAGCAGAATAAGTAAGGCCAGACAAATGAACGTGTTGCTGCTGCTAAGCAGCGATGAATATACGAGAAGTAATCTTCAAACAGAACCGAGAAGTTAACTATTTGCAGATTTATGTTACATGTTGGCTGTCTGCATAATAACAAAGTCCATAAACTCAGTGCATGTGCCACGTCATGTTCTTACAAACTATTCCATTCAATACTCGGTCAGGAATGTGGGCAAATAAATATCAAAAAAAAGCTCACAACACTACAAAAAGATAAAAACAGCATCGTGCTTTAAGAGTTCCGAACTAAAACTACATTAAAGGGGACATCACTACGACGTTTTAGGGAGGACCTCTAGTAGCGATAACCACGAACAGTTAATACGACATCCAATACTTGCACTGCATTTATTACCTTCGTGGACGCCTTGCCCTCGTCTGCTACGGCCACTCGCTTCTTGGACACCTCGTTCTGAGCGGCGTCACCGGAATCCTATGACACGATGTAGTTTTACCGGGACGTTGAGTTTATTCATATCTCATACATGGTTTCTGGTATTTGTTTTTATAGAGAAACGGGTCAATTGGCACAGATAAAAAAAAATTAATAGCGTTAGAGCGGGTAGGTATACATTTTCATGAGATTATCTGTGTTCTACGCACTTCCTTGGGTCAAAAGTACTAAAAATACTCAAAGAATATATTCAAAGAAAATATTACCCACTAATTGCGACACTGGATGCCACCTAAATAGTAACTGTAATCCAAAACACACTCTCTCTGCTGCTGTCGTGTTATAACAAATATATATGCATCCACTGTTTGTATGTGTTCTTAGTGCCCCGGTGGTAGGATATGGCGCCGGTACGCCTGCGAAGTGCCACTGCTGCTGCTATGACGACCGTGAAGCGATTGTTGTTAAAATAAATAATTTGCGTTTCCATCTGGAGGCTGTGGTTGAGTCCTCGAGAGTGGGAACCGGTCTGCGACCAACTTCGAATACGACATACACTAACTCCTACTAACTGCAGTCATACTAACATATACGAACAAACAATCCCTACGCCTACAGTTCCGTCACCGATTTGACCATTACTTACTAACAATGTATACTAATTGGACAACTGACACCAACAGCCTTATTTATACTGTTCTATATGAGGTCGAATGCTGTTCGTTGTGTTCGTTCGCCAGTCCCTTTACTTTACTTTATGATTATCATATTGTAATTAAAAGGGAGGAGGTAAATGAAGAAGAGAATTGATATAAAAGATGGTCATGGACTACATTAGAATGAAAACCAGTTTTCGCAATAGGATGTTGTAATAATATTTAGAAGAAATGATGAGTAATGTAACGGAAATAAAACATAATGTAGTAAATTAATTTACTCACATTGAGATTAGTGCCTCGCGGAGTCTCAAAGACACATTTCAGCTTGTAGTCCATCAGTTGATCAGGACTGATCTCCTTCCACTGGAATAGTAATTTTTTAACTTTACTATAATCTGTACATACATTAATATAATAAACCTGAAAATATTTTGTTTGTTTGTACGTGCTAATTTCTGAAATTGCTAATCGGTTTTAAAAAAAAAAATTGTATATTGTAGTCAGACTCATAATAAATGCTATAGGCCACCTAGAATAATACTATGTACAATGGTTAGCTAACCTTAAATATCTATATTTGTAAAGTCAGAATATAAAGCGCAACCGAAATGCTTTATTTGCATGCGCTGGCATAATGGTTAGTAATATGTAAATATAATGTACCTACTACAAAAATATTCGTTTTTAGGGTCAATTTCCACTATCGTAGGGTTGAAGTGAAGCGTCGCGACTTACACTTACACTTTTATAGTATTTTCAGTTCCATCTCCGTTAACTAACGTACTACTTTGTTATTTCGTACAAGGGTTAAACTTCACAAAGGCTCACAATATTAAGGATCCAAATATTTTCTCAAATTTCACTTTTCGTGTTTGTGAATACCTATATTTAAAATCTTAATCTATGTATTGTTATTTTTTTGTAATGGCCCGAGCTCGCCAGTCCACCACAAATTCCCTAACTAATGCTTTATGCCCCAATTTTTCATTACCCTCAATTTTTCCTACTCATCCTATTATCTCAGCTCTGTACTTATATACCCTGAACAAGATAGTATAAGTTAATTTAAGACGAAAATAATAATTTTGTTACAAATTACTTAAAAATCCAAGGACTCAAACATTCGTGGTAAAACCGTTGTAAATCAAATTTAAAAAAGTATCTCTTAGTTGGTTTATTTTTTATTTTCAGGCACTTTTTACTTGATTTGCTCCATTAAGGTAAGTTTTTATTAAATATGACTATTTATTAATCCAGCTAAAATTTTCTTATCTACACCGAGACAATGAAAACTAACTTGAAGTGATTTTCTTCTGTTTTGAGAATGACTTGAAATAAGTCATTTTTACTTAATAATAAGTGTACTGATTCGTTCATATTTTTAATAAATTATTTTATTAAATTAAAAATTTCTAAAGGCGTGGATTACTTCAAAATAAGCATTTTTTTTTCATTCTATTTGATACGTATCCACATTAAATTGATAACTAATAAAACAAATATTCTAATAAAAGACATTTTTTATATATTACATTTCTAATAGCATGATTTACGTGAAGCAAGTATAACGTTTACCAATTTTTTTTTTTGTCTAAATCAATTTTTTTAGAATTCAATAAACGCAAACGAAATCGCAGGTCTACGCAAGTGTTTATTATAAATTTATGAAATCAATTAATTTGTTAAAAACTAATAGTGACATGTGAAAATCTCATTCTTAAACTTACCACTTGATCTATGTTAGTTTTTCCTGCTGGAGCGATGACGCTTTGCACCATAAACTTATGTTTATGTTTCTCGTTGGCGTCCACATATACTGGTTGCGGAGTGACTAAAATTTTAAACAGAATATCGTACATTATTATGACCTACAGGTCATACCAATAGCGCTTAGTAGAATGACTGAATTGTCTGGCGTGTCTATGTATTACATTTCTAACGATACGTGTAGTGCAATTCATTTGATCAACATAAGGGAATATGTATCGTGATTAAACGGATTGTGAGCGTCCAAAGTAATTGTTTGTGTATTGGTATTGAAATATGATGGAGATACTTACTAGCAATATCAACTTTACTGTTCGGATCGAGCACACCGGAGTTCGGCCGTACACAGTACTTCTTTGGTGCGGTTGTCTTAATTTTAAACAGCACAGTATCGGTTGTAGGATTGAAGAGCCGCATGTATGAAGTGCAGCTCGGCTCGAACATTCCCGACAGATCAACTGAAGCAAAATATTAAACTTACAATTTAATACATCACACTACGTTACTCAAACTGTCAGTAAATTATTGCTTTTAATTGTGACAGTAGCCCTGTTTTTATACATCCATTTCCTAAACACGATAGTCTTATTTGTTAACATTATCTGACCAGACAGTAATCAAAAAATAATGTATAGGGTCGACGTTTTTCTTTAATATAAACGTACGTAACATCACGCCTGTAATCCCTGAAGAAGTAGACAGAAGAGTGTTGTACACTCCCACGTTTCACCAGTTACGTTACGTCGCACCATGGAATATGTGGTGAATCTACAGCCATATACCCGGCACAAATCCAGACTCCGAGCTACTATTGGAAATTTCAATTAGAAAATTCGAAGTGAGAAAAATCCAATAGTACCTGAACCGGGATTAGAACCTAAGACCTCTCGACCAGCAGTCGCGCTTGCAACCATCAGTGGACCAACGAGGATTTTTTTTTTAAATATGGTTAATCCATTATTTCCATAGACAATTCCATTTGTGAAAAATATTCATACTATTAGAAAAGTTTTGATTAAATTCAAAATATGAAAAAATAAAACATATTAGAGCTATTTGCACGTCGCCATTTTAGCGGGAATCGTGAACGTCACAAGCTATGTTCAGTGTTTGTTTACGGCGAGTGGTCTCGATACTTTAAACATATATTCAGTTTCATAGCCGTGAGTAAATAATGAAACTGATCTAAATTCAGCGTATAAGTTATGTATTGTGCCGAGATGTTATTTCCTGTCTGCGGGAGATGTGAAATACGATAACAATGTCAAAAGGTGAGGTACCTTCAACAAGCTATTTGCATTGTCGTCAAGATCATTCCAAAGTTAATGTATTCGATTTAGACACCTCACACGGTTTCAGAGAATCTGTAGTGAGTTCTGTAAGCAATATCAATCGCACAAGTTGTGTATAAACATGTATGTTGTCTTTTACGTTAAGAAAAACCTATAAAACATTTCAGTACTGGTTCTAATTTATACCCGACAAAAAGTAATATTACACTTCAAATAGGTACTTTATTAACATGGCATGTCCATTGGTATTTAGATGAGTAATTCTTTATAACTAAAATATTTTATTATTTTTACTTAAACGACTTTTAACTGCCTTGTTGGTCGAGTGGTTTCAAATTTGAATGCTGATCGAGATTTCCAGGGTTCAATCGCCCCGTCGGGTACTAATGGGTTTTCTAATGACAAATCACAATGTAGTTTTAATTATTATTTAGAGGGAAGAATTCAAAATGGTAGTTCTGTACAATTTGGATCATATCACAATTATTTGCAGTAAAGAGAGGCATTTACAAAACCAGCAAAGAAGTGTTGCGATGGTCTGAGTGATGAGGAAACCGTGATATTCTAGTACACAAGGAATTTCTTAATAAAAATTTATTTTACACAAAACCTAGTTACAAATTTTCTGCATTTAAACAATTACAAAAACACACT
Source organism: Creonpyge creon creon (assembly GCA_018246875.1). NCBI lineage: Eukaryota > Metazoa > Arthropoda > Insecta > Lepidoptera > Hesperiidae > Creonpyge > Creonpyge creon. The sequence continues at coordinate 2,998 of DWFY01000390.1, read as the reverse complement.
CACAATTATTTAAAATTTTTAAACCTAAATAAACTGAAAATATGGAATGGATTTTGATATGTTACTTACAATTACTGTAAGTAAATGAAGAAGAAAACGTTACAATGTTAAGAATAATAAATAGAGGAGAATTGTAATTGTTAACATTTAATAATTTTATTTTCTGCTTTATTTTAAAACACGGTATTTAGTGTCTAAATAGGAATCCTTGTTGGGTAACTTGATAATCAGTATATATGTTGATAAAAACTTGTAAAAAGCGAAATTTATTAGATATACTAAATCTAGGGCATCCTTCTTTTTCATTACTTACGGAAAACGCCTTTTTGGATTCAACTTCTGATCTTACAGTGTCTGAATTATGTTTGCCTCATTTTTAAAATCAATGACCCTAAAAGGGTTTTCATGGAAAAGATTGGTATAGAAACATATTTTTCCAGGTTTTTTTATATTAGAAAGTATTCATAAGTTGCCATAAGAACTTATCACTAGATGTATCTTTTATTTAAATCGTAAATGAAATCTGGCCTGTACATGTGACTGAGAAAAATGTGACCTGTTTAACTTCTGGACTATTAAATGTTAAAACAATAGCCATAAAAACGATTCAATATGATTAGCATTTTAAGGAGGGATGGTTTTGTCCTACATGTAACATGTAGCTTTATAATTTGCTTAATCGTGGATCGTCACATTGAAGGACCATAGCTGGTTTCAAATGGTTTCAAAATAAAAAAAGACAACTATGGTCCTTGGACAGGAAAGAACTATGCAGAACTATTAGTAGGTAGTAGTAGTAGTAGGGGGGGTTAGAGGTTCGGTAAGCATGGTTAAAGGTCAAATGTTATGTCCGCATTTATGGTTTACTCTTTGGTTTATCTTTATCCTTTCTTTTTTCTAAATTAACGCTCAATAAACTCCATTTTCAAATGGAATCTTTCCTTCACCTAACAAGATATTCCTATTCACGAGATCACATGTGTGATAAGTATCATTAGTGGTTTTAAGAAGATACTGGCAAAACACTTTGTCACATAATACAAATTCTTGAGGTGGTAATAACTTGACTACTTGTGTTGTCTGTTGAAAACAACTAGTTACTTAACATATTGAATTATTTAAATAAATTACATCAATGTGTTTGTTTGCAAAAGAGTTATTTAATAATTCACAAGTGCAATCTTACTAATATTATAAATGCAAAAGTTTGTGAGTATGGATGTATGTTTGTTACTCTTTCACGAAAAAACTATTGGACGGATTTGGATGAAACTTTTCAGGAATATAGGTTATACATCGGAATAACATATAAGCTACAGTTTGTAATGATTTTATGTAATTTTGGTCGTAATATAACAATACATGCCAATTAAGTGAGAAAAAAAACTGGCCTCTGAGAGCTATCTTGGCATACGCTGGTTAAACCAATGGAGTTACACAAAGATGATGTACCGTAGGATCGTTTGGCTTGAATAGTTGTAAATAAAAGTCCATGACAGCATATATCTACCTTTTATGTGGAAGCCACTATGACCAAAATTGTGAACCATAAATTAAATTAAATTAGATACTATTTTACAATGCACATTTTAGTATATTATTACATTAGAAACTAAATAAATATATTTTTATTACTATTAAGTAAAAAAATATATTTATTTAAAATGATCTATCACGAAACTTAATGTGGCAGACCAAATTCCATAAGAGTGAAGCTGCTGGCAAAGCCTAGTGTACCATAAATAAGTAAGCTTATCAATTTACTGTTTTATTCACTATATAAATTACACAATCTAGACAATTAGACGTTAGAATAACTAGAAAATCTATTGTGCTATATTTTAAAATTTGTTGTAAGTTGATTTGTAAATGTATTCACTCTGTTTATATTGAATTATTTCTACAAAGTCATACAATTATATGAATCGATACTTAATTTTTTTTTATATTATTGATATAAGAAAATGTATATGGAATTCAAATTATGTAAGTATATAGACAGCTCTATTGTTGTAGTTTAATGAGAACATGAAGTTGTTTCTTTTATCACGACCTTTACACACTTTAGTGTATTGATGAATAAAATGCAAGTCATGAAAAACTCATGACAAGGCAGAACATACAAAATGAACAAATATCTATACATATTTGGTATGTTGTTAATATGAAATATTTACAATCACATTATCAGTACAGAAAAGTAGTATTATTTATGTGTAGGCAACACAGATAAAACTTCAACAAACTTTTGCCAATGACATCAGAACAGAAAGGTACTGTTAATGTAGGTAATAAAACTGACAATTGTCTTTGTAACATTGAAATGGCAAAGCACATTTTACTTGTTTTATTGGTAACAAATGTTGAATAGCTATTTCAACCAGAACAAGATTATGCCATATACAACTCTACCTCTCTGCCTACCTACCTACCCTGCTAAATATAAATCTACATGAAATATAATTGTATATGAATAACAAGGACGAATTTGTTTTGTTCATGTGCATTTAAAATCACTGTCTAAAGTGTCTAAACATATGCTCCAATAGTTATGACCGCGAACACAGAACATATCGCTATGTTAATTTCAATCAAGAGCCACTTCACAACTATATTTGCTAACACATTTTTGCAAATTACATCGTATATGAAATCATCTACTCATTTTTTTATAGTTTACTCGAATTATAGGCGTTTAATAATCATATTTTGCGACTTTGGTAAGCGTAATAAAAAAAACCGCACCCTGACAAAACGCCGATATCAGGAAATAGAAACTCCATTTGTCAGCAGCTAACACGAGCTATTGCTAAGTTAATGCGGTGGTTTACAGTTCATGCAAGATATATCCAAGTAGACTCACCTTTAAACTTCAATTCATTTTGTGGCTCTATAGTCAACACCTGGTTAGGCATCTTGTATTGCTATAAATGTATCCCGTTGGCAAAATCAAGCTGATGAAGGAAATTACTTCTTAGCGATGTCGGCCACAGCGAGC
>DWFY01000389.1:0-10235 GCA_018246875.1 Creonpyge creon creon | reverse complement strand
CTTCCATTGAGCACAAACGAAGGAAACCCGGTATATCTCCCAGGGTACTGATTTACATTTTAAAGGTTCCGTCCCGACACCAGAAAAAAAGTTTAACATATGAAACTAAAGCAATAACGTCCGTTTATCATCTCATGAAATTTATAAGATGCACCACTGATTGTTTTCTTCTTAAAGAGAAAAAATGAATAGATGTTATGATTTTCCAGGTAAGACAATTACTGACCACCTTACTTTTGCCCTTTAAAAATATATTTTTTTCTCCTAGCTAGTACATTCTACCAGCGAATCAGTAATAGTAAGAAAAGCCAACAATAGATTAAAAAAGTCTGTGTCGTGACATTTACAAAACAGATCAAAACAAGTACCTCCGCGTATAAACGTAATTAAGTATCTTTATACTGTTAGCATGCATATATATCACAGTTTTTGATGCTCATTATAAAATGAAAATAGCCTCAATGTCTTTAAATAACGTGTTAAATAAATTGTTAGTGGAATTGATACCGTACCGTACGCCATTTTTGACAATCTTTAAATTTCTAGAATCTATTTATCTTTTTCATAATGTTGACGCAAAAAAGTTCAATTATTATTTAAAATATTACTTGTAATTTTATACAATATTGAATTACGAAATAAAAATATTTATTTATGAAGATAAATATTATTGTCTAGAATTTTATATACTGGTAGCGGCAGAACGGAACGTGTGCATTCATTTATCCGGCCATGTTTTTCTTTACATACGTCGTGTGGCAAACGTCAATGGTTCGTTTACTCACTGTTACCCAAAAATATTATTTCGATTGTAACTTTATAAACACGATATCTATTGCAACGTTTTCTCTTGTGATATAAATAGATGTTAAAATGAATCGTACTGAGGGGCTGGTGCAACGAAGAAATGTTGTTAAAGACAACAATACCGATGGAACATTGAGGGAAAATCATGATGTCGATGATAAGAAGAACGATAAAAATTATGATGACGGCGATTCAAAGGAAACTCGTTTGACGCTTATGGAAGAGGTACTACTACTAGGATTAAAGGACAAAGAAGTAAGTGAAAAATAATACGTGTAATTGATAACATTCAGTTCAAGATGTTAGTCTAAATGTTGTTGTGTGCACTGCAGGGCTACACATCATTTTGGAATGACTGCATATCCAGCGGCTTAAGAGGTTGCATTCTGATTGAGCTTGGCTTAAGAGGCCGTGTTGAATTGGAGCGAGCGGGCATGAGAAGGAAAGGGTTGTTGTCTAGAAAAGTTATTGTTAAATCAGGTAATATTTGCATACTCGACCTTCGATTTGGGTATGCAATACATTTTATCATATATGTTTCTAATGTATGTTTACTTTAATTTAAATTACTAAGTTAAATAAGTTGAACAGATTACAGTTTCTGAATTCTTATTTCCATACATTCACCAGCTTTGTATTAACAACATACCATCGCAACTAATTCATCTGTATTACAAACTTATTAAATAATATGCTTAAGTAATAAAATACATAATTCTCATTTATTGTACAGTTCATGTTTGTGTTGACTGCACGAAACAAATAAATAAAGTTTAAATAAATATTTGTGGTGATTCGTAAGAATATTTATATTTTAAATAATAGTATATGCAAATGCTATTTTCCCACATGGTTAGAAACTAAAATGTATAATGTTACACATGAAATTTGCATAGGGTGCAATTTGATTTAATGTTTTTGTTGCTGTGATATTACCATTTCTTGTTTATCAAGTCTACTTCAAATTTGTTCACTATTTGTTCCAAATTAAGACTAGCACTATGAATAAAGGTAATATTCAAAGTGAATTACATCATAAGTTTTGTACTTAAAAATCACAGCAATTAAAATGTGGAAGTATCTAACTAGACATAACTAAATGAATAAAGAAATAAAAAAATTTATTGTGTGCATAAAAACAGTTCAATTTTCTGCATAGATTCCTTTGCTAACTATTGTATTGATTGTAAAATTTGATACAATCCAAATTTTATAAATTTAACTATGGTGGTATTCACAATTGTGTGCACCAACAGTGATTAACACATGGTTGATATATGAAAAAATATATTTATGGCTGTTTCTGTATGCTCCTACCAAATGGTACTGATTTGTTGCTCTCTGTGACATAATGTTTTAATTATATCCTCGTATTACACTATTTATTCTCAAATTTAAATAGTAACAACTCAATGATTGCATATGTAGTTAAGAATTTAAAATATTAGTGTATTTGATATTGTGTATATAGCCAAAATTAAAAAGTATGTAGTTGATTATCTACACAAAACACTGAAAGTCTCCAAATACATGTGTAATACTAAATATGTAATGTATTACATATTTTCTAATTGCCAGTAGACAATTTGTTTATTTTGTAATATGTGTGTACATATTTGAAATTCCATTCAGTTGCTTAATCATTCATATATTTGTTTTCGAATATTATTGTAATAGCTATTTAAATTTTAGACACAGCTACTGGCGATGTGTTATTAGACGAAGCCCTGAAACATATGAAGGAAACAGACCCCCCAGAAACAGTGCAGAGTTGGATTGAATATTTAAGTGGTTTGTATTGAGAATGTTTATATAATGGTTGTAATTGGCTTTTGAGGTAAACTAATAAATAAATTTGTTTATAATCAATTACACACCACTCACTTGCATAAACTGACAGTGTAGAACTGGGAGTCATTGTATTTTAGTGGTTTATTATAAACTGTCTTGTTCTAGGAGAGACATGGAATCCAATGAAACTGAAATATCAGCTGAAAAATGTTAGAGAAAGGCTGGCAAAGAATCTTGTTGAGAAAGGAGTGCTTACTACTGAGAAACAAAATTTTCTATTATTCGACATGACCACACATCCACTCACCGATAATGTTGTGAAGTGTCGCTTAGTGAAAAAGGTGGGTATCCAACAGGATAACTTGTCTAGCAAGACATGATTGGAAACAAATGTGTCTGGGACTACTTACCGACAATTGTTCTAATATAGGCAATAGTCTTATTGGTGTCTGTACGTCACAAATGATTGGGTCGGTTCTAATTTATGTAGTTGTGTAACACAGGAAAAAATTATGTCCCTGTACATGGGTGAATGAAGGTAATGTAAAATCTAATATGATTTCTGTTATAAAAATATACAGAATGGTTTTTTATAAAGTTTTGTGCAGTAAAATATCTTCTAAAAATGTTCACTTTTAGTGAGGCAAGGACTTGAAGGTATTAATGCAAAATTTACCTTTTTTAATTTATTTACTGCCTCGTTGGTCGTGTTGGTTGCAAGCGCGACTGCCGATCAAGAGGTCCTGGGTTCAAATCCCGCGTTGAGTACTATTGGATTTTTCTAAAAATTAGAATTTCTAGTAGTGGCTTGGAGTCTGGATTAGTGCCCGGTGTATGGCGATAGACTCACCATCTATTCCATGTTGGGATGTAAACGTAACTGGTGAAATGTGGGAGAGTACTACTCTCCTTTGCCTACCTCTTCGAAGATTACAGGCATGAGGTTACGTTTACCTTTTTTAATGGATTAAAGGACTAAAAACTTATTTGCAACCCAATTATTGTTCACTTTATAATTCTAACATTTGTTTTATTTATATTAATGTTTTCATAGCTGCCATAGTGTATATTCATATTACTAGATATTCAAATTCAGATTTTATTTTATGATTTTCTTTTGAAAAATAGTATAGAAGTATAGAATATATTATTGCACTTATTTTTATATGCCTAAATAACTTCTAATATTGAAGCTTAAATGATAATAAACATTTCCCCACATTTGCTTTATTATATCAAAAACAATTTTGAATAAATAAACTATCAATAAATATGTACATAAATGATATTGGATATAGAATTTGTATTAGTGTTTTTGTGAAAATATGACATTCTTGCAATTTTGTCTATTGGCTGTCAAGTTACATTGACATACGAGTAGGGTATATAATTAGAGGCAAAATCCAAAATTGGTCTTAGGTACTTTGTTAAATAGAAATAGTTAAACTTTATTCATTAACCCATACTCTCAACTTTGTATAAACATGAAGATTGTTTAGGCCGGTGTTCCAGGCTTCTCTCGGTCACAGCAGGAGTGTTTAACAACCGTAGGACAAATAAAATAGTTGCTGTCATCTGGCCATATACAAAGAATAAGATAAGTTTAGTAAACGATGTAGGTCTACATTGTTTTAGAAAATAATACTGACAATTTAATGTAACTTGAAATTGACAACATGCCTTAAACAAAGCAGGATGTTTTCTGACGCATGTAATTGCTGGCCAGTTTGTTATTGTTTTGTGTTTGGGAATGAACAATGAACAAAACTAGCAAGCCGCAGTGTGACAGTTTTGTGACACATTTAATGATAAAATTTGCAATAACTAATAGTTTCAGTGTATGTCATGACTACTACATGGACACAGCAGAGACACTGTATCTGCAGGCGTCGGACGGAATGTGCGACAATCTCAGGCTAGACTGCAGTTGTAACATACTTTAAAATTAATTGCCACATAATAACTGTGTTCACACGTTTTCCTTAACATTGCTATTTTTAATGTTCAAAAGTCGCATTATGAACTGAATTCACTTATCTAATCGCGAGTAACAATGGCGCACGTACATGTACTATGTGGAACACATTAACAGATAGCAAAAGATTAAATAAAAAATGAAAACTGGGAGGTGACAAAATTTATTAAGTTTTCTGCCTTTATAAACATGTAAATTCTATAAATAGTTGACAGGGGTCTTACGCTCATTTAAAAAAAATATGTGGATACATATTTTTAAAAAATGAGCATAAGCCGTATGATCGGATGCTCATTATTATAGTATAGCCATGAATAATTCTGTAGCATATGATGTCCAAAAAATCATTTTATTGAGAACGCGCACTGGAGCCGTGCATTTGAGTAAATATCGAAATAATACAGTAAACAATTAAGTACACGTGTTCGTACATTAGGAACATTGAATGTAGTAAGCGTCGGAGCTGACACGCGTGGTGGCGCAGGTGCAGGAGGCGGCGCTGCGGCGCTCCATCTCGGACGTGGCGCACGCCGACAAGCGCTCGCTGGCGCTGCTGATGCTGGCGCACTCGGCCGACGTGCTGGAGAACGCCTTCGCGCCGCTGTCGGACGAGGACTACGAGCTGGCCACGCGCCGCGTGCGCTCGCTGCTGGACCTGGACTTCGAGGCGGAGGCCATGCGGCCCGACGCCTGCGAGCTCATGTGGGCGGTGTTCGCCGCCTTCACCAAGTAGCGGCGCCTCGCGCCGGCCAGGGACAGCCAGTCCGCGATCATCGGTTCGAAATAACACTCGTCCGAGTGACGAGGAAATTTCTAGTTACTGTAAATTTAATGTTCCATGAGATGTTCCCCTAGCTCGTGCCGTATTCGCTTCCATTACCCGAAACTCGTGCAGAAACACTGTCCACAGCGATAGTTCACTAGCTTATATGTGACCGAGATTTCCGTTCATGTTCATCTTACCAGTATTAAGATAGAGCACTCTATCCATTCACGGGGGTTTTAAATTATATCATACATAGTTTTATTGTAAACGTAAACGAAACCTAAACGTAACCGGTAAAACGTGGGAGTGTCCTGCACTCCTCTGCCTACCTCTTCGAGGATTACAGGCGTGATGTTACGTTTTAGTTTTATTGTGTGGCTCTAATATTACTAGAATGTGGTTTCTTACATTAGTCATTGTTTCTGAATGTCTAAATAGATTTAAGTAGGTCGAAATCAATCGTTAAATTGTAGAAAGATTTTGCAAACCGGAATATAGAGCCCTGTGTGTGAGCAGTGACACAAAATTCTTGTGTAATGTAAAGAAAAGGATATGCAGTAGGCGATATGGCGCATATCTCATTAAAATACCGGACATTAATAACACTGCTTACAGGTTATAGATAATGTTTCAATTCATTTGTCTTTTCGATAAGTTTTTGTTATTTATTGGCTTTGTAAATCTATTCAGTACGTGATTACTGGCTAATATTGTTTAGCATTTTTTTAAGAAAATATTATTGTATTATATATTAAGTTTTACATAAGTAATAGCTTAGGGACGTTAGTATTTCAATTACTACTAATACTACTCGTTTTTATAGTAAAATTTATTTTGAGCCTTAATATGATTAAATTAAATAATAATTCTATAACATCTATAAAAGCAACGTAAATATACATATATGTGTGCAGTATTATGTACAGGTTGCAAAATATACACAACGAATATTGCGAAAAAGTCCTGAAAAAATACTGTCTAATATAATATTGTTGCCCAGGAAATTGATAATGAAGTGAACTTTTAATAGAAAACTTACTTGTCCTCCTTATTGTTTAGTTATACAATGTATAGACCATGTTGTCCTCATTATCTCAAAATATGTGTGTAATGCTTGTAACGGCGAAAAATTACGTTTATCCTTGATAAGAACAGGGACGGTACCGTCTACAAGACGCAGAAATCAACGTGGCACCTGCGGGAATGTGCTTCTACAGTACGGACAGTAACTTAGCTATGTACAGCCGCATGCGTGAAATTTTTTGGTACTCAAATAAAACTAAAAATATTATAAAATTAAACATACGTTTTTTATGCTATTAGCATCTCGCTGTTACTTTCATAGCAAGGTGCCTAGTTAAATTCTGCGAGTTGGTCGTGGCAACATCGAGGACAGGAAGAAGAGAGTAATAATAATTAACGAACAGAACGACGTAAAATGTTCGACGGGACGTGTGCGCGTCGCGTCACTGGGCCTACTTTCTCCTGTCTGTGGATCGAATGAATAAAAAATTACGACTCAAAAGTGTGTTAAATGTCCGTGTATAACATTTATTTATTTAACAGTACCGAGTAAGTTATGATTGTATCATTGATTGATTTTATATTCGACACACGCAAGTCCAAGGCAGAGAAAATAAAACATTAGCCATCGCACGATATCGCTACTTCATTTTGAAACGTCACAGCATTGCATTGTACTGGATATTCTTAGTTGATTGCAGTACAAATTACAATGTGTGTATTGTACAATTTTAATAATTTCAACACTTTCCGAGCTATTCTTTTATGTACAAATAATTTCATAACCCTTCTATTATCGTTACTGTTACTTTCACACGTATTGAACTCTACTGCGCTGTCGAGTCAACGGTCATTTAAGTACCGAGACCAGTAGCACCTCGAAGTATTAACATATTTGATGTTCACGGGAAAAAATGTTCGTCTCTTTGACATGGCGCCTTCTTTAGTCTGCCATTAGTATATCTACCGGAGTCCCATGTGTGTTTTATAGACATTATTAAACAACAGAATGTTTATGTGTATTTTTTAACTTTCATAATTGTCGAATTTTGAATACTTTTGAACACCATATAATTGTGTAAAAATAGACTCATCAAGGAACAACATATTGGTTGTGTTCCGGTTTAGATAAAATGGGTTTGGTATGACAGTAGGTTGTTTTACACGCCATGAGTACGAAATGAATACTTACATTAGCGTCGTTAGGAGTTTACAGACAATGCCGTGTAAAGATATTGTGATTGATATAAATTAGTCACTTTAAATTGTCGACCAATTTGTTTAATTAATGAGTTCCATTCAAAAAGATCCCATCACATAAAGCTGCTATGAATATGTTATAGATTTTTTTTGTAGAATAAATTAATGTGGCGCGCCATTTAGTGACATCGCCGGAAATCTATATTACAAAATTTTAGAATTTAAGATACATTTATTTATATGGATTATTTCTTGTAGTGCGCACAAGCAGATGGCACAAGGTGGCACTACCAGACTTGATCGGTATGTTTATCAACCAATTCCTGTGTATAAATGGTTTATATTGTAAATAACAGGGCAATCGAACGTTCCATTTCACGTGCAAACGTATTAATTCTAAGTTCCAGATCCGCTGCGGACTTCATTGGATCTTGTTATTGTTATAAATATGTTTTTTTTTTGCTTCATTTGTCATCGGGCTGTAATTTTTGTAAAAATAATTGCATTCATATAAGGAAAATCAAACAGATAGGCCAATTTGGGTGCAGTGCCAGGTATAAGCAAGTAGGAGTATTTTTTGTACTATATAATCAGCCATTCGTCTAATATTACAATCGATCGTTTTAGTTTATATGATTATGATTACAATACATTTCGTCGACATTAGTCGGTTCACCTATTCAGCTTGGTAATTTTCACGAGAGATAATACAAAAAATAAACATCTCGGACGTACTAAATTCTCCTTCAAGTCTAAGAAGCCTTAGAAGTAAACCTCCAATAACAAGACAACTGGAGTTGTCGACTATCATGTAATGTCGTATATTTTATACGCGAACTCTCTATCTCAATACAAGTGAAACGATTATTCAATTCGTTATTATAATGACATCGTCGCGGTAAGTAGCCAGCCGAATAATGCTTCGCTCGGAGGCGACAGTACTCTAATAGAGGAGTGCCGGCGACGGCGGCAGCGCACGGTGCCGCAGCTCCTACGGACGCGCGCGCTTTGCCGTGGTTACATCAGTGCCACCGTACCGGGCCCGCGAGCGGCGACTTTCGGAACTAGATTATAATATATAGGTCATTGGAGATCCTACAATACTATAAAATCGATTGTAACAAAATTCTTAAAATTGTATAAAGTTAAGATAGTTAATAATGTATTATACCATAAAGATCTATTGGAATTAAATATATTATTCGATAGTAAACCCCTGTGTTATATTTCGCACTCGAAGGACGCCTTGACACACCGGTACACTTAAGATGAAAAAAAAACCAGATAATTTTAAAAGTTTTATTAGAAATTCGCACATTTACATTGGATAAGTCTTGTCCTCCTTACATAGTTAAAGTAATATCTAATTGTGCAGTACATTTTTTCTTCGACTACAGTATCTGCGAACACGGTAACAGTGAATGTCTTAACAAATATTTAAATGCCATTAAAATTGTTGATTCTTAACATTACTATGACTGTCCGTTGCGCCGGAGCGCCTCCCGGCCTCGCTCATGTAAATATAATGTTTAGATAAATCTTAACTACTAATGTGATTTTAAAGGAGCCCTGAAGTAGTCGTTCTATACAAAATTAATTGTAAATCGAAAAACATTTAAAAATTACTCTTACATAAGGTGATGTCCTGTAATAATATATGTTCTGAGAAACATATTTAGAAGAATAATGATTAGTTTCATTTAGGTTCTAAAAGAAAATGAGGTGCAATATTTACAACCGTTCACGTGTGTAGGAATAGCGCGTGTCAGAGAGACAGAGACGGTAGTAATGTGAACGCAGCGGCCGAGCCGGCTTGTGGCGGCAATGTTCTCATGTACTGAGAGGAAAAAGATTAACGAAGGCCTCGACGGCCCCACAAGTAACAGTAGACTCGTACTAAAGCCAGAAAGTCCGTAAGCGCCGCAGCCTAAGTTTTTTTTTTTTTTAACAAATTAGACGAGATGTTTCACATGATATTATTAGTGTCGCAGCTCACCGGACACCGGAAGGGACACGAACTTTCAACTTTTCGGCTTCAAAGAAGGTCAAGGAGTTACAGTGGAATGGGATATTTTAACGACCTCCGAATACTACGTAACTTGTACTATTGAACATGCTAAAGAGACACCCAAATACATACACAGTATACATACAATATATTAAATATACACCTAGCCCCCGCGGGCGCCCCCCAGTACTACTAGCTACTATCGTTATACGTTACGATCCTAATAATTTCACGGAACAATAATTTATTACATCGAAAACACCGACACGTCTATACGTGATGTACGTCTAACTCTTATCTAGGGTTTTTTCACACCGTGAATAAATACTTTTTCAGATTAACATTAACAATACGTTTATATCTACGAGAGCTAACACAGGAAGTATTCTCAAAACGGAGAAGTTCCTGACCCGGGTCTAGTTCAGGCTGCCCGCGTGGTCATCGTCGCGGTATACACGCGGCAGTTGCCGCTCGAGCGACGCGAGTTCGCTTGCAGTACCTCGCGCCGCTCCGATAGCATACGTCTCGTGTTGTGTTTCATATAAGTAGGATGTGACACTTTCATTTCCGAAGTGCCTCACTGTTGCGTGGTTTTTAACATTAGGATTCGACCGGGGTCTCGGAATTGTAAAAGGACACATTTAACCGGAGCGCCCGACAGTACC
>DWFY01000388.1:0-10240 GCA_018246875.1 Creonpyge creon creon | reverse complement strand
TTACTAGTAGAAATTTCTAGTAGTGGCTCGGAGTCTGGATTTGTGCCCGGTATATGGAAATAGACTCACCACCTATTTCATTGTGCGACGTAAACGTAACTGATGAAACGTGTTAGTGTACTACATTGGTCTGCTTGCCTCTTCGGGGATTACGGGCGTGATGTTATGTTTTTTAAGTTCTGCGCCAGATAGTACTCTGCGACACACATATATAACTGATACGTATAAAATGACAGTTCACTCTTTCCCCCACTTACATAAGTCATATGTATCGATCGCATCTACGCGATTTATATTTACGAGTCATTTGGTTTACATTTTCATTTTACGTTTAATCGTTATTAAATTCGCTTATTCCCGCGCTAGCATCGCCTTTTTTGTTACAAGATGAAGTAATCTAAAATTGACCGACTTAATATCGTTATTGTCTAATAATAGTAATATAATCTACATTAAAAAACCATGGCACAACAATAACTTCTTTAATTTAGGAAACAATAAGTTACAGAGAATTTTTAAAGTGGACCGTAAACCTCTAAAACAGCTGGCCATCAATATCCTAAAATTATTAACAACAACAAATAAAGCTACACTCTATTCAAAACGTTTTGCGTAAATAATAATTCCAAATAATTTGGGCGATCCGGTTTTTTTAAAATAACAGCTGGTAAAAAGGATCAAGAACGTTGCTTCCTGACCAATGACGTTTCAGATGATTCTAGTTCTGACCGTTATAAGCCATTTCTTTCTTTGTCACATACAATCTGTAATGATAGCATATCAACATCTATTCTTAAATAATTTTTATCGTCATTGTTAGTGCCGTAACGATTTAGCCTATGACGATCCAGATTGGTGTATTGTAGTGGATAAAACCAGCAGATGTATAAAGCTGACTTCTGCGCAAACAACGCGAAATACTGTTTATAATACATGAAGTGAATAAATTTTCGAAGTATTTGATATCTAAAAATTTGGCGACTAAAAGTCTACAAAATTAAAATAGGTATATGGAATAATACGTTGTGGTCAGTTAAAGCCGAGCTCTAATGAAGCCCTAGTCTCACTTTATTTAATATTTCCATACTTTACATTATGCTATTCTACGTCTCATAGCAGTGATAGCCTAGCGGTTTAGAATTTAGTCTCCCACTCCTTACAACACACTTCTTTACAACAATAAATATCATTTGCTTTACGGGTGGAGTAAAACAATGTAAGGAAAACTGCAAACCTTAGAGACCTCTGGAATATCCTCTAAGACGCGTAATGTCTGTCAACCCACACTTGGCCAGCATGGCAGACTATGGCCCTACTCCTTATGAGAGTACACCCGTGTCCAACAGTGGAAAATCTGATCATTATCTAACGAGATCAAATTCCTATAAGTATCAGGCGATATTTTTACAAAATACATGTTGCTGTGTGATGTGCTGATAAAGTGCGGGCAAATTGCGTCATCTATTTCAAATGCCACATCGCTGTTTGGAGCTCGGAAACTTTTAAGAACAGATCGTAGAACAGACTCTTGAATCATAAAACAGGATTTCTTAATATTTTCCATCATTCCTGAAATTTACTACGATAACATATGAATTATGCGTAGCAAATTTCGTAAAGAGAAATAATTGAAACGAATCGCCTACGTAAAGTGGCACTCCTAATTACCACGCTTCCTTAATGTAGCCTTCATTCCTTAATGTAGATTTCTGTTTTGTCCAAACTTCCCAGAATGCATAATCCATACAGAGTAGTACCGAACAGTGGCTGCTTGCAGGCACTCAACAAAACAACTCGCGCAGTGGGCGAGTACATTTATTTATTGTAATACCTAAAACTAGTGATTGAACGAAAGACGGACTTAATGTCTAGTGGTATTCTTTACTAATCAACCCTTGGTGATGGTGAGAAATTGGCAGTAGACGGTTACTATAAGACACTTAAACTAAACGAGAGAGAGTTAATCTAAACGTATAATATATAAACATAACAAATGAAATAACGTAACATCACGCCTGTCATCCCCGAAGAGGTAGGCAGAGGAGTTTAACACACTCCCACGTATCACCAGTTACGTTTACGTCCCAATATGGAATAGGTGATGAGACTATTGCCAAACACCGGGCACAAATCCGGATTAGTACATATAATATACGTACGAGTACATACATTCGATACCATTTCAAAATGTGTGACGTATTGTTATAAGATGGCTATATTATAAAACAGTTGTTGAGTGGAATATTATATAGATTTAAAATAGGTTCTAAACATACAAACATTAAATGTATATAAATACACGCGGGCGCGTTATTTTTGTGTGTAGTTTAGGCTACGAGTAAATAGTTTTTTGTCTCAAGTTTTTTCTTATCATGAAGCTATAAATTAAAATATATCAGCGCATTAAAAAATATCACGGTAATTGTACCAATGCGTACAACAGCGTGGTGAAGTATGCTCCAGAGCTTCCGCATTTGCGTGAGATGTACCTCCCGGTAATGGGCCGTGAGAAGTTGCAAAAAAAACACATCTCATGAATGACTAATAATATAATTATTTGTAAGTTGTTTTTTTATGTTCCCAATACTTTTATCAGTCGCTTGTTGTTATGAAAATACTTGGACTTATTTATGACGGTCTTATCTTTCTTTGTAGCGTACATACACATCCTCATAATCCAATTGTAGATAAGTTTGAATATCTATTGCTTCGTTAATGCTTTTTTCATGTTATCAGAAAATATATGTATAAATATATGTAACCGTCTGCCGCGTCTCCTTGTTTTTTTCCCGACCTTTATGTCGTTCCACTGTTTCACTCGGGTCTCCTCTCAGAATTAGCGGGTTAATGCCATAGTCTACCACGCTGGCCTAGTGCGGGTTGGCAGACTTCTTACACCTTAGAAAACATTTTTTTTATGAACTTTAAGGTGTGCAGGTTCCCTCACGATGTTTCCTTCACCGTTATAGCAGGTGACATTTAATATTAAAACGCACATTTTGTAAAGAGGTGCGCGCCAGGATTTGAACCCGGTCTCCGGGAGTGAGAGGCTGAATTTCAAACCACTGTGCTATGACTGATTATATTCTTGTTTCCGCACTCTCATCTCTGGAGCTACAAAGACGATTAGAAAGCGAGTTTTACTCAGAGATAGGCTATATTAAAAAAATGATATTATTAACCATGACGTAGAGTGGAAAAGTTTGTATAGGATGTGCTTAGGCCTGAACGATAGTAGTATATGAAGGCAAACTTTATGAGATAAAGATACGTCAATGAATGAATAAACATATTCGGACATTCCCACTCACACAGCCTGTGCTATGGTAACCAGACAACAGATGTACATATTAATATATGTATACTAATGTAGGGGAAATGATAATACCTAAAGACGTAGCAAATACTCGTGCGTATCACACAAATATCCAACAATTTATTTGTCCCGGATGAGAACACACATCCACAGCTCCCAGCACCTGTCAGGGGAACTAACCATTGAACCAACGCTAGTGTTTAAGTCAATAGTAAATACGACTGTTCTATCAACTCGTTCGATTTTCACATTTCAATGCACAAGCTCTGGTATTTCCTAGTTTCACCCGTACGTTATGTGTTGTCGGGAACATACAAGTAAACCAACTAAACACGAAGATGTTAAAAAACTGCAATTATTGATTTATTCATACAGTAACAATTTACTCTGTTTATAAATGAGTTTTGGTCGCATGTTACATAAATGTATCCATTTTAAATTAAGCGTGTAAGTCATAATAATTTTTCTGTATTAATGGTTGATGGGTTTAAGGCTTTGGAGAAGGTGCTATATAGTACTAATATTGGTACGTAAATTTTTTTTACTAGTATTGGTCTAGTGAAGATAGCTAGTCTGATCCAGAATAGCTCGACTAATTTCGCAAAATTTCCAAAAAGTATTTTCGATAGCACTCGGCCCGAAAATATTATAATATGGAGCTTTGATCGTCATTTTAATGCAGTATATTTAAAAGACGCTTAGTAACAATATAGACAGTTACATAAAAGCTGAAATCCGTTGAAATCCGCTACTTTGATTCTTAATAAATTTGAGTTATTAATGAATTATACTGACATGACAAACGCATATGTTTGTCATGTCAGTATAATTCATTAAAGTCAAACAATGTAATCATAAGGAAATACGTTGTTTAAATTCGAGGAACGTTAGAGTGGGACAAACCAACCTTCTATTAAAATTACTTATTTTACTGTATGCCGTAATTTGCGGGCGTATTCCTGTGTATTTTATGTTTTTTAGGACCTACTTATTAAAATGTTACCATCTAGGTATTATTGGAGATAAAACAATAAAGATTCCGAAAAAAATTACATGCTAATACTTGTTTACTTTTACCACGGTAATATCAGGTGTTTCTTAATGTCAATGCGAAAGGATCACGGTAATACTCGCAACTTTTGAGTACTGCGCACATTCTACGCATGCGCAAGGGAACTCCGCACACGCGCTGCCAAAACGTCAAATCTATTTTAGTAGCAAGCTTACGTGCGGCCAAGCTTACAGTGCCACGCTTCTGACACAAAAAATACACCCAACGCGTTATTCGCGAGCCGCGCGCCACTGTGTGAAATTAACAAAAAACACGGTCAAATCGATTCGTCGCGCAAAATGAGGACGTCGCTGGTTCTAAACACCACCTAGGACTCTATGGGGACAACCATAAGTGTTAAAATGCGGCAATGCGACACCAGCAAATCGATGCCAGTATTCCCTGATGCCAAATGTACCAAGATTTTGTGACGAGCTGTAAACAATGGAGCCTTTCATAGACAGGAACAACTTCGCGGTGAGCGCCATGGTGGCGGTCGCGATGCAAATACTGTTCTTCACGATAGCCTCGCTGTCACAGAGCGACAAAGTCACAGATTTTACGGGAGGTGCCAACTTTATAATCATAGCTTTATTAACATTCTTCTTGGGCCAAGGTGGGAGCACATTGAAAAATTACGATAGCAGACAGCTGATGGTCACGGCGTTTGTATGTGTATGGGGCTTACGTCTTTCGGGTTACCTTATCTATAGGATCTATCACATCGGCAGAGACAAACAGTTCGAGGATCGCAAGAGTAACACGCTCAGATTTGCAGTGTTTTACACATTCCAAGCCGTCTGGGTCTATGTTGTCAGTCTTCCCGTTATCATCATCAACTCACCGCACCACTCCTATCCAAAGTCACCCAAAACTATGACAACATTGGACTCTGCCGGAGCTGGGGTATTTGTGATTGGATTGCTCATTGAAACTTATGCCGATCTTCAAAAGTTTGCATTCCGCCAGGAGCCGGCTAATCAAGGGAAGTGGTGCAACGACGGCCTGTGGGGCCTTTCCAGACATCCTAACTATTTTGGTGAAATAGTACTGTGGTGGGGCATTTTTATTATTGCCTTGAACGTTATAGAAGGTATTGAATATATTGCAGTATTATCGCCTTTATTCACGACGGCAATAATTCTGTTCTTATCTGGCATTCCGTTGCTGGAACGATCGGCGGACGAAAAGTACAGAGATAACCCAGATTATTTATATTATAAAGCGTCTACGTCACCTTTGATACCGATACCGCCTGCGTTTTACGTGGAAGTGCCCAAATTCCTCAAGTGCGTGCTCTGTTGCGAATTGCCTATCTACGACTCTACTGGAGAAGAATTTTCTGCTCCCACCATTGTCACTGAGACCACCAGCATATCAATGGTGCAGTCTCAAACATAGCTAACACACGCCGCGCGTGATTACACCGCGGCAAAGTCAGAACACATTGATCAAAAAAGCCAAAACTATAACCCAAAACAATTGTGATACACGGCTGAGGAGAAACCTCAGAAAAAATTGCCAAATTCGTTGCCACTCAAACAAAATAATACTACTGATATGAACATGTATAATAAGTATATGGAGAGCATTAAAAAAAGTAGAAAAGTCGCATTAGATATTTTAGAGGATACAAAAGATGTAATCGAAGGTAGCTCAGCAGAGAGCCCTGTTACAAATGTTAGATTAAGAAATGTAGCTAGTGATAGTATGGACTACAATATGGATCCTAGTACAAGTAAGCTAAATAGAAATAAGCGGCCTACCGAGTTCGTGAAGTATGGTAAAATAACTTTCAATACGACAGCCATACTACATCATTATCCACAAATGCAGAACAAGAACTGTTCGGATAACAGGGCGTCACATCCGGTCGGAAAGGTGGCTACGAAAAAATCCGATTTAAATCTGCAGATAGAGCCGCTTATGGATAATAATAATGGCATAAAGCCAACGAACAAAGAGACAAAAATAACCTTAGCGGAAACTAATTCTAAAGATAAGGATAGTGATAATAACAACGATGCGGCAGTCAAAGCAAGCGTCGTTGTGAAATCCGACAACGGAGCAAAGGCTTTAAAGAAGCCTGTGAAATTTACAGAAGAAAAACTTGTATGAGGGTTAGCCACACGTTTGTTTTCACTGCATTTCAACATCCGGAGACGGTGGCATCAGTTGAAACCTGCACGAGTGAAATCAAACATATCGCACCACAAAATGTTGTAAATAATAATAATAATGATTATAAGACTGCCAAAGATATTTATTACAAACAATTAAATAAAACCAAGAGACGTTATATTGACGACGCGCTCCAATTCGTTCTTATGATAACTAATGATACTAATCGGTTGTAGAGAGTAAAGAAAATGTTCAAAAAAAAGTATTATAACTGTGTTTTAAAAGTGTATTTAGTCTAGTCGCAGAATCCGTCTCAAATAGTTAAATAATTCAATCTATATCTAGTTAAATGTTTAATGTATAAATAGTGTTATCGTTTAGAGGGCATTAGCTGTTATACTTTATGGTGAGTTGATTTTCAATTTCTATCTTTGATATTTACTCGTAATATTCCCCTGAGTTTACATTAGATGTTTTTAATAAGGCAGAGCAAAGTGAAAGAAAACAGATGCACAAACGCATATAAAACATCATTTGTAAGAACTTACTTATGAACTAAAGTGTACTAGACTCCTCTGCGTACCTCTTCGGGGATTACAGGCGTGATGTTACGCTTTTTGTAAGAACTTTACCGTTACATCAGTACACGTAGTACAATTTACTATTGGTCAGATGAACCATGATTTGCCGTTTATATTTATAGATTTTCAATTTCTGGTTTATTGAGTTTCTAAAATCGATTTTCGCTGTCACGTTGTTATTGGTGATGTAGTCATTTAGTTGTGTTTTATTTCTGGAATTAAATATTACATAATTACTTATCTAACTTAGACAATAACCGTGAAAAGCGTTTGATCTAACATTTTATAACACGGCGTCTTGAATCAATCAGATCATGCCCGTATGATCTAGTACGTATTGTTAATACTGTGTATTCTGCCTCTGCGCCCGGTCAAGTATCACTTTCGAGTTCGTCTCTTGCTCTGATGATTGAATTACCGGTGCACTTGTAATCTGTTGCAGCGTATGACTATTTTAGGTGCGTTTGATATTAGAATGTTAATCTATTCTTGATAAGAGTCAACGAACTCGTGATTACAGTTGCACACACTGCATCACGAACCAATGACGCGTAAACTGTAGCAGTTCTGCCGATCAAAGGATTTGTTTGTTCGCCACCGTTTATGCGGGTTTTACGTCATTGTTAAATAACTTTACTACACCGAGTTACATAGTTTTCGTGTGTTTTTATAGTTTGTCTCCGTCTACAATTGTAATGCGGAAGAAATATTACATGAGTTCTACTTTAGATATGTTCTGACTTTTTAATGTAACAATCGAATTCGGAAAAGTTTAAGAATTCATAACTAAAATTTCGTTCGATCAAAAGAGCCATTCATCAAATGTTTGTTGACAGTTCTGACCAAACGAAATACTTCTTTAAATATCCGTCAGATTCATCCGTATGATGTGATGTAAACGTGTTGTGAAAGTAAGGATTGCATATAAGGAACAAAAAATTTAAAACCAATGCAGATTGTACTGGAGTGACATAAAAATAGCTTTCGCAATGCACGTACGACCAGCAAGCAGTTCTTCGATCTATTTATGCGGTATTTACCGCAGTAGATCTGAATCTATTTGGCCGGAATCCAATTCTTGGAACTCACTTTGCGTATAAAGAAATTATCCTGTTACTGTTTTAGTTCGTTGATTTTAAAGCTACAATTTCTGGTATAAATAGGCAGTGAGATAAATTATAGGTTAATTGTTAAGAAACTTCATAAGAGTTGGTCATCACTCGTTGTAGGTCGTGGCGGTAAATTAATTAATTAATTACCCCTCAGTTAAAAAGTGAGGCAGATAGAAAGATAATTAAGCACACCGTTACTGCCAATTTGCTGGTCTCATATAAAAATATGTACTGTGTATTCTGTTACATAAACATATAAACATTTGTTCATAACTTTACCAGGTCAGAAGTCTCTCAGATCATGAGCACAGCGCTCTGCTTCCACAACTGGCCGGAGTTTGAGCAGTGTACGGAGGTCCAGTTCGGAGTGCCGTTGCAATACGAGGACGAGGATGAAGATCCCAGGTTAAATGAGGAGGATCTGAGGGATATGTGGACTACTTATTATCAGCAGGATCCTTTCGCGTTAAGGCTTCGTAGATTAGGCATTACGGTAAGTTTGCACTTTGTTAGTAAACAGTTTTAATCGGTTAATGTTTTCATACACATTCCTGTACATCTAATTAGTCGAGAAGCTTCGATAGCCAACCAGTTTATGTTGTTTCTAAACAATTGTCAAAGCCTTCGAGAAGATTTCATGATTATTTTAGAATGAAACAACCGGAAATAATCGATGAAGGTATTCCGTGAAGACTAGACCATCCACGACCCAACTGAGATCGACGTTACCTAACTTTGGACATTGATTGCATTTTGCACTTGCGTCAAATTAGGTTTATAAGCTTAAAAATTATTTTCAACTCATCTATGGTTGTATTTATGCACCCAGACACCCTACTAGCTATTTTCAAGATATGTTGATTTATGTAGTGTGTCACTTTTTCCAGGAATTCCACATACCAAACGACAGCAACATCCTGATGGTATGGCTGGTGATCGCAGCCGGTGTGGTCATCTCGATGGCGATGCTGGCCTTCGCGCTGTGGAGGTTCAGCTGTTTCGAGGATTATACCAGGTGAGTTTCAATAGGTCATGGTTAAAACATCTATGATGTGCTCCAGTTAATGTTACCTATTTTACGCCGTAGAAATCACTTTGCAAACCTGAAAACGTTTTTTTTAAGTGAAAAGAGCAGCAAACGAGAATTAGGAATAAGACTTAATTAGTACTAGCTGTTAGTAAGGTTATTGGTGACACGTTTGCAGGAATAGGGATTGTTAGTATTATCAGCCCGGTAAATTCATATGCCAGTCCTGGTTAGTTCAGTAATATGTGCATAAGAGTATCGTCAGTGAAAAGTTGGATCTGTCCTATTTGAGGCTGGCCACACGAACGTCTCTGGTCTTGGTATAAACGTTAGTCAGTAAGGGAACTCGCACTTCGTTGTGTCCTACGCCCCTGCGCTGGCAACGAAGCAGGACCAGTAAATCTGCACTAGCGCGACTGCTGACTATCCACGTTGCTCTTCTATTGTTTCGGCTGCACCACCATCGATTTTGACAGATCTGTACGGGTGGAGCTATTTGTTACTCTACTCTCCCTGTCGCTCTCTCTCTCTCTGTGTACCCTGTAAGGGACTTGGCGTGATATAATAATACGGCCATAAATGTAATGTTCTCTTTCCAGGATGCCGAAATTCAGCGACACGGAGAGCGTTGTCGAGAAAAAGAACCTGGATCTGTACCCCACGCCGCACCAGACCCTGCCGCCGCTGTACTCCGACACCGAGTACATGTGGGGGGAAGACAAGTTTGAGGAGGCCATTAGAGGTTGGTGTCACCGTGTCATCGTGGTTATGTGAGAGCAGTAGACACCTGACGGTTGGACTTCAAGAGTCATAATTAAAGGGAAGTGATTCAAAACTTGGGCTGGTCATAAACCAGTAAGTTCCGCTCACCCATAGTGCAGTAACTCACCAAAGTAGTCTTTAGTTTGTGTTACAAACGGTCAATGTAACTGTTTTACTGTATTTATTAACACTAAGCTTTTTCTTCACAAAAGGGTTATACAGGAAAGGATTCTTGGGATAAATAATTGAATAAAGGTTTAGGTGGGGAGC
>DWFY01000387.1:0-10254 GCA_018246875.1 Creonpyge creon creon | reverse complement strand
ACGTAACTGGTGAAACGTGGGTGTGTACTACACTCCTCTGCCTACCTCTTCAGGGATTACAGGCGTGATGTTACGTTCAAATATATTTTGAATTACGGTTGAATTTCGACTCCTGCCAGAGAACTTGTGTTTATGAAAATGTGACGAAGGAATAAAGAGCTAACTTTTGCTTTGCTAATATGTGTTTGCTTTGTTTATATGGTGACAGAGTAGTCAATTGCTTGCTCTTTTATAAATTAGTCACATTATCATCACAAAATATTTGTTTGCTGGTTCAGTAGGTACGATTCGCTAAATACATTCAATATAATTGAGGCTAAGAATGGTTTATTTGCGATGTTAAAAAAATGTTAATACTCTTTTTTAGCAAATCAGGTGGGATTTACTAGACTGTGAAGGATTTTGATTTGAATTTGAAAAATATGGCTTTGATTTCATCAAAATTTTAACCCGTACAGTGGCCATAATAAAGACACAAAACTCTTTAAATAAGAGGTAGACATAAGATAGTTGGTGAAGATCTGTTCAAAATATTATTGGCATATGACACAGAATATGTCCCAATATAACCCCTGAGGGTTCTAATACGGAGCAAAATTATCTAAATTGCGGCTTCAACTCTATAATAATGTTTAGCTTTATGCGCGTTTGATAATTTATATTCTATTATCAACGGATTTCTGGTCAACCGCTTCACCGATTATTATGTTATAATCGCAAAATTATTACTCGGGTGCATTTGCATTCAATGAGTTTTGTTTATCAAACAAATAATGTTATCATTGTTATTGACATATTAATATTAGTTAATATTTTATTACACCATTTATTGAACACAAAACCATGAAAACGTCACCTTTTAACACTTATTTAAACACAATGGATATACCTGCATTTGTTCACGTCAGATTATGGGTAATATGTATAATATTGCTACTGGCTGGCTACTTACCACCTATTCTTCCTGTCATCCTGGGTTGACTGCTAGAGGATGCGATGATGTACTAAGTTCACCGTTTGAAACGTAGCCTAGGGTCAACAATAAAGACTGAATTATAAAAAATACTGCCTCGTTGGTCGTGTTGGTTGCAAGCGCGACTGCCGATCAAGAGGTCCTGGGTTCAAATCCCGGGTCGAGTACTATTGAATTTTTCTAAACTAAGAATTTCTAGTAACGGCTCGGAGTCTAGATTTTGATCCCTGTGTATGGTAATACGTCACGCTATGGAATAGGCCCTATTCCATAGTGGGACATAAACGTAACCGGTGAAAAGTGGGGGTGTTCAACACTCCTCTGCCTACCTCTTCGGAGATTACAGGCTCATGCCTTTTATGTTTATGTCATAATACTTTGCTTTTGTTTAAAAACCCTTTGGCTTGGTGTGAGACTTTATTGCTACTTATTATAATATGAAGAAAAAAAACGGAATAGCGAAAAACAGTAATTTACTCTCGTAAATTGCACTAGTTATAACAATAGTAGGCAACTTTTGTACATTTTTTTTATTATGAATGCATTAATCCGCCTAATAAGTAGTCTCGATAGAGGTAATCCCGTCTTAAATTATTTCCAATAAGCAACAGTGACAGTTACGATACAAGTTTCTTTCGCGGTTATTCTGATTTATTTTATGCACGTAGTTTGTATTTGAACTTATCTCGCGCTGATTAAATTTTACGTAGCGGGACTTTTTTCAGTTTGCTAGAGGGCCACGTAATGTACATAAATAGCCTATACATTTTTTAACTTCTAAAATGGGTGATGTATAAAATGAAAGCAAACGTAACATAAATCTAACGTCACGCCTGTAATCCCCGAAGAGGTATACAGAGGCGTGTTGTACTTAGCTAAGCTAAACTTAGCTTCATTTTATTAGAAAAAAATATTAATTTACATGTATAATTCATTCACTACTCGCATTAAAACAATTTCTGTATTCTCATTGTATTGACAGGGTTTATGTTAGTGTAAAAGCATACTGATACAAACAACTTGTTTTTCCAACTAGATCGATATTCCAATGGAATCAGTCTCATTTTTATGAGATTCTTCATCAGGCGATCTTGTTTTAAGGCGTTGAATTCCTTGTGTGCGTCAGTCAGGAACACAAGTTCGGGATAAGTACTGCTGATTATTGATATGAATAGATGCAGCGATGGTGTTATGTGCAATACTTCATGTACCGTAGAAAGCCTACTATTTTATTGTGGTGGAAATATTCAGCTCTGGCTCAGGTAGCCTCTTGTAGACGCAACAGACTTTAAGCAAGAGGTTTACCGAACCGGAATCAAGATGTTTCTGGAGACAGAATTGTATCTTTGTACCTACAATGCATGGAGTCACGATTACACAACAGACCTTTCTATTCAGTCCTCAATGAAGTAACGTATATGTGGCTGATTTGTCGAATAAGAACCTCAAAGCGGTTTTCCAATTTCCACAAAAATCCGACAGCACTGATGTTGTGTGCTATTAATACTCAATCGTTTCTAGCAAAAGAAGTCACATTTTCTATAAACTTTGATGAATGGCATTTCTTATTTCATTTTCCAAGTTTAAAAGCGCATGCAATTTTCGTAGCAATACAATGCATTAGAAAAAAAATACGACGATCGGGTCGCTATGCTCGCATCAGTATGTGTGTCACGTGTCGGATTATAAAAGCTTTTTCCAATTCTCCATTGGAGGAGCCGGTTCGAGGCGACCACGTAGGCGCTATATCTTACGCTGTACGCTTTTATTTTAACGAAATTTAGCCCCTCCTGTGTCACTGTCGATTACTTTCCATTGTCTCGCCCCGAGAGCTTGAGCCTTGTGTACATCGACCGTATCTATTATTGTAAAAACACTATACAAAGTGGACCTTGAGCATTCTTGACTTTATCGTCTGGCTAATAATTTTATTAATGCACCTCTTACTCGATTTATAACAAATATTCTCATACTCAGACATGTATGCAGCAAGTAGGATGGATGATGCGCACGATATCTAATATCGTATCAAATTGGGAAATATTGAAAGAAAACGTGCTAAACGATCCGGCTTTCTGCGGATCGGTTACAGGCTTATTTTGGGAGAGACCCTAAAATAAGTTATACAGGTACATACGTATATTGTTTCGTATTGGTTTTCGATTACTTTTCACATACGAATTTGGTACAATGTCGATCGGCTGGGGCTTATAGATACAAAGATAACTTTAGTAACAAGTAATAAATGATATATACATTTTCGTACATAGTTAATATATTTCTATTCATATTTTAAATCGTATTAGAATATACTGGATATAATATTACGTAACGTCACGCCTAAAATCCTCGAAGACGTAGGCAAAGGAGTGTAGTATACTCCCACATTTAACCAGTTACGTTTACGTCCCTCAACGGAATACGGGGTGTGCCTATTGTCACACACCAGACAAACATCTAGTCTCCGAGAAAATACTACAAATTTTAACTCAAAATTCTAGTAGTAGTAGTAGTGGAATATTACCCTATCATAATATGACAAAAACACAATATTTATATTCCTAGTACCTTATCTAGCTACACGTTAGAAATCAACGACCAACACTTAAGCGTGTCCGACTACTTCTTTCATGAGTTCATCTATTGGAAAGCTCAATCGGCTTAAAAACTTGATATATTGCATTTCTGCAGACTCAATCAGTTCATAAACGTCGTTTAGCTTACTGAAATTTATCGTTTGCCGAATCTGGGAGTTTTTTTTCTATTTCCATTCTCTTTGAAAATTGTGTTACTAATAAAAGTTTTATCATCTTTTATTTGTCTTTGAACAAAAGCTCAATTTTATTGTAACATATAAAGACGTTGCCAATTTGATGACATTGACAACAAAGTGCAAAAACCCCTCAGTGGAGGCATACGTTCAGCAGTGACTACAGACGCTGATGATGACACAACAAAGTGATAAAACATTAATAACAGTCTAAAAAAGGCCTATGTAACAGTGGGATAATGCGCTACTTGTGTCGGTTCGACGATTATTTTGAAATTCATTGAGAATTTCGAAATACAGTGACAGTTAAATGACGTCTACCTTAAAAGAAATATTGAAGGATCAACAGTTAATGAGTGTTTATATATTTTTAGAACGTCCATGCAGACAAATATTTTCGTAAGCGTAAGCGAAGTATTGTCGGATGGGATAGGATGAAATGGAATTAAATAAGAAAGAAAAGTCAGAAGCATTATTTAAATCAAATCCATTTTCCATTAGATATTGTTAATTTAAAGAAAGTCCACTAAAACGGTTTAAAATTGCATTTGCGAGGATTGGACGTCATAAGCATATTATTGATTCTCAACTGATTCAGAACGATGGTTGCGTTTTTAAAAAAGGTGTGACGTCAGCATCGCTGACATCACGATTGCTGTTTAGTTGATGTTTTGGCTCTCAGAAAGAAAACTTCACGAGCACTGATTTTTCGTTTATTCCTCGGGCAGCGTATGTCAGCGTATGTAACGATGTCACAGAGAGGTCTACACTGTACGACAACTCGAGAAAGAATTACTGAAGTGCCTTTCGTTTTCTAAGTGTCAGTATGCTGTTGACCCTAATAGCCTTCACAGCTTCACCAGGTTTTGTGGCAAGCCCAAGTGGCTCCGCCTGGAATTACGAGATAGTGGGAAGGGTGGGAGTGAAGCTCAGCACCGGACTGAACCTCCGACTCCGCCCGACGAGAGAGAGGGAGGGGCTGTGCGACCGATCCGTGGGCGCATCCTGTGGGACTCAGACCTAGGCACGTATCGGCACGGTGTGTGCTTTTCGAGGGGGCCGAAACGGTCATTCATGCGGGGACTCCGTACGTCTGCCGTGTGGAACGCGGTGTCTTCGTCCTCGCCGGAGGGGAAGGTGCGTGTAGTAGACGTTGTTGTTATGCAGTGTCTGGGAGGTTGACGAATCCTCCGGGAGCGACTCGCGGGTCACGAACTCATATTTATACAGCCGCGAGACCGCCGCGCCGCGACACACCGGCGCCACATTCCCGCGTCATGAAGGTCGCGCGCGCCGCGCGAGGAAAAGAGAAGAGAGCGAGACAGACGTATATTTTATACACCTCATTTTTGTATATATACCGCACCTTTTTATAAATAAAATTATTCCTATCGCAACCTTCACAGAAGACTTTTAGTATTACCTACAAAGCCTTAAAAGTCCTTCATACCAGCACCACCAATTTGTACAAAATTATCGGTGTTATAAAAAACACACAAACTTTCAAAACAATAAATACATAAGTAATACATTCGTTTAATTTTATTGGTAATCACGATCCTCCTCAGGCAACATTAAAATGCTTAAATATCCTTGCAAAAGTTTTAGGGTCATGTCATAACACAAGTTTAATCTTATAATGGGCACTAGGCTTCCGCATAAGAATACTTTGTGATTAATGCATTATATCTTTTTGTCAGTCCTATTATTTATACACTTGTATTGTATTTCTAACATTATAAAAATTAAATTAGGACCTCTTGCTCAGCACTTGCGCTTGCAACCACTAGACCAACGATGCAATGAATTTGCCATCATTTCGAAGAACTGATTAATTGAAGTCTAATAAAATTAAAACACATTAAATAATATTGTAAAACCACAAGCCTTTAGATATTCATTTATAGATACTTGTTAGAAATTCATCTTAATAAGCGGCACTATCTGCACAATTTATAGCAGAACTGCACATTTTATAGAGTTATTGAGAACTGTCGTTAAACGGAGAGAAAAAAATATATTTTACTATTTACTACTACTAAGATTTACTAATCAAATATACAATTTACCGACAACAAACATTAATATTAACACAAAATACCAACGTAATATTATGTACAGTCCATTATCGAGTGCTTGTTTAATGCTTGGCGAAGGCTCAGGATCATCCGTTTCATCTTCTTCATCCCCTAGTTGTTGTTCCTCAGTTTTTCTCACCGAATCCAGAATTTCTTCGTTTTTAAGTAAAGCTCTTATGGTTATAACAGCTTTAATACACACAGCCTGGTTAGGCTGTCGTCTACTTCTATGTGGACTTGTAGATCTTCAGTGAAACTTCCTTCCATATTGAACTCTCTCACTTAATGGAAGGTCATCGTTACTTTAAAACTGGTTCCGTTTCCACCTTATCACTGGCGGAACTTGTACAAAATTCATCATGACGAAAAGAGTTCTTCGCAGACTTTGGATAAAAACTTTACTGCACATAGCATATTATTAGTTTTACCGTCTTATTCAACCAGCTCCATCAATAATGTCCTCCTGTAGTGACCCTTGAGAATTTTAATCAGGCTTTGATCCATTGGTTGGTTGACGCTAGTCGTGTTAGGAGGAAAAATGTGAACTCAATGTTCTAAAGGTTTAATATAAGAGGGTGGGCAAGGCAGTTGTCAATAAGAAGTAAGAATATTCGTCCCTTTAATTCTGCATCCCACTTTCATATTTCTTCTTCAAAATGTTTACTGGTCATCTAGGCCGATGTATTAGCTTTATACGTGACTAGCAATTGTTTATCATTCTTAAAACACCGCCAATTTTTTGAATTACCTACGAGTATTACTATCAGTTTTCTTTTTGATGTGTCCTCCATATTAGCAGATTCAAAAACTGTAATACGCTCATTAAAAAGTTTTCCTCCCGCACACTTTTCTCTTTTAAATTTCGAAGCATTATCGGGGGTAACCTAAAAAAAAATCCGGCTGCAGCAGCATTACAAATGTCACTTGTTAATGTCACAACATTGCAAATGTCTTTTAATCCAGTCATGATTTACATTTATATCAACACTTTGTGCTTGTCAATTTTTTTACAGTAGTTGATATGGTGACGTTACTTTCTAAGGCATCCTTTTGAAGCTTTGAAAGACGTTAAGCCTTTTGGTTAAGGTATTGGAGTTTTATTTTCTACTAATTAGTTTATCATTAGTCTACACATGAATGGCCGTCTATCGGTTTCACTTGGTCTTCGTAGTAGAAAGTTTTACTTTTGCAAGAACTCGAGTATCCATGATTGTCTCCGATATCCCTTTATGGTTTCACAATCATTGGTGCAATGTAATATAAAAAAAGTTTGTGCGTGGAGCCCAGGCGTGATAGAAGTGGAACTTCTTGCAAATTATTTGTAGATAGAGAGATTTTATTTTATTTCTGTGATATATGTAACGTTGTAATATATTATAGTCACCATGGAGCAAAGAATTAATGTAAGGAAAAAATGTGCCTCAGACGCCTGGAATCACAATGGCGATTGATTATCTTTACTTGTATCAATAACCATGCAAGCGCTGAAATACTTGGTGCCAGGTGGCTGACGTATATTTAATGCCTGCTCAATAAGAATCGAACATGTCTTATTGAACAGGTCTGAGCAACAGCTTTATGCCATGCCAAATGCGTAAGTGACGCATTCGGCACAACGCTTGACACCTATTCGCCTTACTCCTTGCGACTTTTTTATTGTCGTGTTTTCAGTTCATCGAGTTTCAGTTCACGATTCTAACGAAGTTTCACTTCAGAAATTGTTACTGACTCGTTTGGATGAAAAACAATCCGAGGATCATTGTTTTACAATCGTGGCTTGTCTGTCTTTGATAGTTTAGCGGTTTAAGTAAATAAAGTATTTTAAGTACATATTACTGTATTTATTAAGGCAGTTTAATATAAGCTTAATTGTTATTTGTAAATCTTAACATATTTACTAAGTAAAAACCTATAAATGTGTTATTCTGAACATAATATTTGCGATTTTACTTACTATTTACACAGTATCTACACAGTAATTCTTGCTAGTTTAATTAGTTTTTGTAACCACACCAATTAGTTTTTGTAATGGTGTCTGTATCGTAAGTGCGTTTTAATTGCCATAACAATTAATTCGTAAATATACAAATCCGCGATTTAATTACATAATAAATAGGATTATGAACCATAACAAAGCAGACTTTTTTCTGTTCGGTAACCGTACCTATAATATTGATGCTCAAGCTAATTTTATTATTCGATGTTCTGATACCGACATTGCAGCGATCATGCTGGGCAAGGTAGATCATTTCAAAAATGATGATTCTCACGTGTGGATATAATACTGAATTATCGCCGCCGAAATGAGTCTCGCAGAATTAATTATGAATTTTTAATAATATTTTCTAAAATATACATGAAAATCAGCACTGAGACTTTAAGAAATGTAAGTACTATTTTTATCTACCTTTAGCACCTGGAACCTGTAAATTGGCCGTTGGCTCAAGCTAGCAGGTATGCATACACTCATAGTACCGTATATACTAACACGACGTTATTTTATATATTTTATTTCAGAGAAAATAACGTCTTTGGGCCTTGGGATCTTGCTTTTATAACAAAAAGCGATTCACAAAGCCCAATGCAGACAGGCCTGGAGAGCCCTTACGTACAAGGCAGCTTTTGGTGGTCACCGCCTCAGACATGAGGAGACGATTAAAAAGACGAAAAAAAGAAGAACAATTTTATGTCAATTAGATTTTATATTCGAATATAATTGTATAAAAAAATATCTAAACCCCATGTGTTTCCCATTCGAGAATCGGAAAAGATCTCTAAATTAATTGCCCGAAACTTTAAAATATTGTATCAAACATACTTATGATATAGTATATAAGTACGTAACACATTTACATACACATAGCATATTTATTCATTACAGAAATGTAAACGTCGTGTATATTTATTTAATCAAAAATATCATTATGGAATAATTGAAGGCTTTGAGCATATTTTTCAGTGACATCTTGTGCTGGTTTCCCATTCGTGATAATCCACACACTGCCGCTTCTACCTTTTTTTAACGCCTCTGCAAACCCTTCTGCTGCTTGTTCGACTCTGTAATTTTAGAATAATACTAGTGAAATATAATTCTTGGGTCTTCATATCAGAAAATTATATGTTAAGAGAGCATGGACGACAATTGTAGCCTGATACTTTCTTTTAAGCATAAATTAATAAGTAGGACCTGATAAATTGCCTCGAATGTTACGTCATTTTCAAAAGAAAGATGTCAAAATAGGTACATTGTGCTAGGGCAAATACACGCTGTATAATGAAATATAACAGATACTTGGCAGTCGGTGCTCTCTGCCAAAATCGCGAAGAGACTTGGCGTGAAGACATGTATGTGTGTGTGTATAATGAAATATAAAATATGACTGCCTCGTTGGTCGTGTTGGTTGCAAGCGCGACTGCAAGGGTCGAGTACTATTGGATTTTTTTAAACTTGGAATTTCTAGTAGTGGCTCGGAGTCTGGATTTGTGCCCGGTGTATGGCAATAGATTCACCACCTATTCCATATTGGGATGTAAACGTAACTGGTGAAACGTGGGAGTGTACTACACTTCTCTGCCTACTTCTTCGGGGATTACGAGCGTGATTTACGTATAATTAAATATGTACACACTACTAAGGCAATTTGTTAATCGCAGCTCGGCAAAGCAGTTTTCGCGACTTATACACAGCTGGACCAATAAAGCAAAAACATCAGCAGATAACAATATAATATAAATTTATGACGCTTAGAAATACTCAATGTCAGAAAAGGACCATTAGATGCAACGTAAAATATTATTGTGACGACTTTATAGAATAAATTCCGTACATTAAATATTAGTTTAATTATTATTATTCTAATTAAATTCATTTTATTTTTAATACTACCAAAAAAAGTCACTGTGAATGTTTTAATAACGAAGAAATAAAGGAATAACATTGAAATTGACAATAATTATGTCCATAAAATTTAATTTTCACTGATTTATTCAGACATTTATTGAGACATCCTTCAGTGCCCATAAATAATAATCATTTCACAACGGAAATTGGAAGTAGTCCTTTCCATGATTATAAACAGTAACGTAGGATTGAATAAACTCTTAGCCGACACTAAGTCTAAATACTTTGAATTTACTGGTTACGTTACCAAACACTTTTAATAAGCTGATTGAAGGGAACAAAAAAGTACCCGCGAATTTCATCTTGCCGCTACAAAATTTTGTCTCTAGAAGAACGAAGACGCGTCCATGACTGACAGTTTTTTTTAAATTGTTAACAGATTTCACCACTAGTAAAGGAAGTCCCCTTCGACCTACCCTCGACATGGTAAGCCTTTGCGCCAAGGCGGACCTGGGCGGACCTACACATCTCTTGGTCCCGGGCCAAGGCTTCCGGCTGCCCAACTTCACCGTGTACCGCCGCGACGAGGTCT
>DWFY01000386.1:0-10257 GCA_018246875.1 Creonpyge creon creon | reverse complement strand
GTCTATTGCCATACACCGGGCACTAATTCAGACTCCGAGCCACTACTAGAAATTCTAATTTTTAGAAAAATCCAATAGTACTCGACCCGGGACTAGAACCCAGGACCTCTCGATCGGCAGTCGCGCTTGCAACCAACACAACCAACGAGTCAGTCCTTGTACTTCAATAATTACAAAAATACAGTTTTTAGACAGAAAAACAATTTAAAATAAGTTCTCGTTTATGTCATCACGATAGGGATAGGGCAATCTATTATAGGAAAGTTCGTATTACTATGTTTATTGGTCCAGGTTTCATAATACACTATAAAAATATAAGAGCTCACGGAAAAATCAACTCATTGTAAATTTATTTAAACGCGACAGTATTCAATCGGAAAGAAATTAATATTACATCAAGAATTTCTTTGATGGTTTTATTTTTGTTTCCAACTATATAGTATTCGGTTGGTTTGCAGTCGCGTGAATTTTATATTTGGAGAAACTAATCAGATAACAGTCACAGACGGAATGGGCAAACAAAAAAATTACGATGTATCTATAGTAAAAAATATCTATACATGTACAACAGAAAATATTTATACATGTATAGCGACAAATATCGATGTTTCGATATTTTTGCCCAATGGATGGTTAATTATGAGCATTGTAATAATATTTTAAATCTGAAAGTTACATACAATTTTGAGTTTTATAATTATTTGTATTAAAACAATTAACTATATTCAAATTTTAATTAGACCAGTATTTATCATGGACATGAGACGCACTCTGTTTAGCGTATCTATTTCATTGTCATTCTACTTCTATTACCCGCGACTCTTAAATTCACAGCCGAAGCAATTCTTTCGGATGATGCTAAGGAAACTTGACATGTCAAATATTTTAAATAATTATGTGATCATAGTGCAAAACGTTTATATGTACCATCACATTACAGAATACCTAGCTGGACAACCGAGCTTGGCTCGTATGATATTAAAATTAAATAGTTTTCATTTTCTAGGCATTCCGAAGTGTAACCGTAGGTTAACACATATACTACAAATTACAGGTACTCAAATCTGTACTTAGCTTATACGTTCTTAGTATTGAATCCTACATGGCAAATTAAATATTCCTGCCAAATTTCAAGTCAATCGGACGCATCTTTCTCGAGATCGTGTATGTATGGGTGGAAGTCGCTTATTACATTAATATATTTTTTCATGTGAAAACGGATTATCACGGAGATGACACATATCCCGATCAATTTTAATAATAAAAACAATATTCATAATTGTTAGAGCCGTTTCGAAAAAACCAATTACGTGTATATATATATAGACAGAAGAAAAAAAAAGAATTGTACAAAGTATGAAGATATAATAAGAATAATAAATACGGGGCATTCAAGTGCTTTTGTGCCATTCATTGCAATTAAATTTAATCAAGCGTTTAAGTTACGCGTCCTGCATAGCGCTTACGACCTATCACCCTACTCCTCGCGTAATTTTCAAATTTACACATTTAAACAAAAGCAGTGAATAACACACAACCTATAGGTTGATTGCACATAAAAAGGGGATTAAAAATAAGGACTCAATAAGTAGAATGTTTAATCATACTTTTAATGTATTTTGACATGATATCTATATACATTTCCGAATCCATTCACAAAGAGTGTAGCAAGGCCTCCAGAGCCATTCTTTGGGTTCCATCAATTGGGGAAGGTGGTGAGACAGGCTATAAGGCCATTACTGTCTGGCCGGCGAGTTTTTATTTTAACAGAAACTTAAAGCTAGGAACATAAAATAACTGTTGTGACTACACAAGCCGCTTACATGGTGAGTTCCTGAAAACAAGAAAAAATATATCAGTACATGGAAGATTATTCCTTTATAAGCATTGTTCTTTTAGCAGATAATAACTATACAAACCATGATAGCATTGACAATGTCAGATTGGTTGTTCCGCAGTGCCCGCACCGCCCTCGCGCGTGATACGTTCGCCTGCGACATGACTATCTCCACATCCTTCTCATCGACATCCACACCTGCTTCGTCACCAACTTCTTCATCCTCCTCCTCGGCGATTGGTGCTACCGTCTGTAGATAGAAAGGCTTCTGTCAATAATATACTACATTAATGAGGAACCAAAAAATACTGTATTATTCTGAACAATGAAATAGTCAATATTAAAATGATTCATTTGGTAAACTGATATATTATGGTTTATAGTGAACTAAGTGATACTTCAAACTGATATGAATTACTTACAGTGCCGGCAGAAGCGGAGTCATTGCCAGCAGAAGCACTCTCAGGCGCCTTGAACCTCTCGGCAGCAGCCATCGTTGCCTGCTGTGACAGGTCCTCAATCTTTGCCTCTCCAAACACAATATATGTGTCTGAGTGTGGGTTCTTGTAGACATCTGGAGAGTTGATGACAAAGAGGATGTTCTTTGATTTCCTTATGGTCACTCTGTTGACGCCTTGCACCTGAGATATTAAATTAGTGATATTAAGGAATTTTAGAAGAGGTATAAAAAAACTTTATTATCCCCCCAGAAAATTACACATTGTACTAAATATACACTTTGTGTTGCAATGCAGATGTATCACAAACTAAATGTTTAATGTATGCGCTGAATAAGAGAATTTAAAAAAATGGGTGTATGAAAGTACTTAAAGAACCATATAGGTAATATCGTCACAATATAACAGTAATAAGCATATTTTTTGGATTTCATTTTAAGGGTTTTTTTTTTATTTAGCTATAGGCTCGCATTAAGGTTAATGGCAGGTTTGAATGAATCGTTACCCACCAGGGCTCGTAGATTGCAAGCACCACATGCCTATTGTATGTAAAACACCAGAGCTACATCACTCCAGTACCGTAACATAATGTGTGCATCAGCATTTAGAATCATCAAGAACTATGTAGTGTTTTATATAAATATGTATTCTTACAGGTTTAAGTCCAAGCTTGCTCATGATCTTGCGAGCCTTTTTCTCACCACGGGATTGCTTCGCCTTTGACACAATATCAATGCCAGCGATGGGGTTGGCAATGCCCCCTGCTCCTGGTGCACCTGTATAATAATTATGTAAAAATATCATTTTGCATATGAATGAATCATTTCATATACAAAGTCATTTATTGATGATTTACAATCATTTTACATATGAAAAAGATAATTTTCTATATGAATGACTGTAAGTGTTACAGTAAAGATTTTCACAAGATAACATAGGATTTACTAAATGTCTAAACAAGAATTTGTTGCTGTGTGTGTGTTGCTGTGTATTTTTGGTGTTCTAAAATTACTAGTGTTTTTGATGAGACTTGATATAGATGACAACAAAGGATTAAAATAAACAAATACCAGCATCTTCCAATTCTGGAATTGTGTCATCAGAGTCACTGTCTGACGAAGCAGTCTCTTCCTTCCTCTTCTCAGTCATGGACGCGGTGGCTTTGTCCAGCTCTGTCAGTTCTGGCATCTTTAAAACTTTCTGGTCTTCGGCTATTTTGGATGATATTTTGAAATGCTGTAAATATAAAAGGCATACAATTAACTCATACTTACTGCTATGTCCTCTCTATACATTGCTAATATGATATAAAGAAAAGAGACAATTGTTATCAGAAACAACTGTTAAGTAGCTACAGAGTAGTGTCAAAGGCAAATTTTATAATTTCTATTGTGTTGCATACACATGCATCAATAAGTAAACACACACTATCATAACCAATGTCTAAGCCGTCTACCCTACTTATTCAAATATTTATTTATAATAAAAATACTAGTGGTCATGGTAAACCAACCAATAATTATAAAAATACTAAGCCCTCCACAAAGCTCCTAGCAAAATCTAGTAAATTAACTTCTTCAGTTTCATACATCTTTTCATATTAATAAAGCAGGGCATATTACTAGCCAATACATTTTTATGATATAAAGGTTAATGTAAACACGTAACATCATGCCTGTAATCCCCAAAGAGGTAAACAGCAGAGTGTAGTATACTCCCATGTTTTATCAATTAATTTACATCCTACCATGAAACCATTTTACACTAGTTAATGTCCCACTATGGAAAAGGGGGTGAGCCTATTGCCATACACCAGGCAAGAATCCAGGCTCGTAGCCACTACTAGTAAATTTAATTAGAAATTCCAAGTCAGTATAATCCAATAGTACCGAACCCTGGACCTCTCGATTGGCGATCGCGCTCGCAACCACTCAACCAATGAGGCAGTTATTTTGGTATAGAAGTATATTATGAAAGACCATTAGGCCACTATAATATATTTTATCACCACTATAGCCCTCAAAGGATGAAAGTGACAACTGTGACCATAAAATGGCCCTACATTATGAGTAGTGCATAACCAACATGTTCTCCTTCGAAGACCTAAGAAGCACCAATACAATGTCCCTCACATTATTACTATTGAAAATAAAGATTGTTAGATATGAGGAATAGTTTTATGTTTTCTACTAGCATTTCAAAGTAATGCTAAACACAACGTATTGAACATTTTAAATTTGTTAGCTCATTATCGTTTGCACAAATCGACCAATAGAATAAACTGAGTAAATATCTGGATTATTAAAATATTCTTCTTTGAGTGTTTACTAGTAATACAATAATCATCAAAGTATTTAAATAAGCAGTTTATATTAACAGTTGTAAAACTACGTAACTATAGGTTTAATAGCAAGTTTAACGATGTAGCGATTTATTACATTGAATTTCCTAGAATGAATTTTAACATATTGTGTTTACAAATTTGTTCCATCTCGATAATACAAAGCGAAATGTACTTCTATACTCCAAAATAACAAATTGATACACTAATTGCAAGGATATAACAAAAAATATCATGAAACCATTTACCATGCCTCTACGATTTAACTACATTTCATAATATTGTGGAAAAACTACTACCTGATCCATATTATTAGATATATAGAAGTAACGTTCTGAACTGCAATTTTTACCGCACTTTAAATAAATTGTACTAAAATACAATCACCACAATTGCAGTTATGAATTTATCAGACACCGCAAAATGAGCGCGGTTTTCGGGATATATTATTGATTTTACAAAAATAATGTTGCAACTAACACTTATGTCTTCTAAAAAAACAATAGCACTATATTTAATCACTAAAATTGCACGATCTCGAAAGTATTTATCGATTTATTACCTTGTTTAAAGGACAACTCTTAATAAAAGGAAACCCTTAGTTCTCCGAGATTTGACAAGAGAATTTTGCTAGCGTAGATTATAAATACTTTATTTGTAATATGATCACACTGTGAAAAAATATGTAACTGTTTTAATTATAAAAATGAAATAAAATACAAAGGAAACATTTTTTCAAATTGAAATATTAAATTTGTTTATTTTACGAATTAATACCGTAGTACCACCGAATATACAAAATGTTTAAAGTCAAATATTTTCACGCTGGCAATAATGAACATAAATGTCAAATACCTTAGTGATGCTCGCAACATAAGTCTCTTTAAAATCGATACTTCGAAGCAATTCGGACTACTAGTTAAATAAATATAACTTACGTAATTATATTGGTTTCAATTGCTAGGATAAAACGCCCGTAAAAAAAATCATTTTAGCTTACATTAAATTCAATTTTTCCATTACATATATATTTTGACTAAAATATCTCATCAGTAAACTATATTTGTAAAAACTATTTTCATCGTAATTGTTTAGAATTCAATACGTAAAAAAAGGTATCATTAATTAAGTGTATTGAATTACTACAGAAAAAATAGTCTGAGAAATGTCTTTATATCGATTGCTTAGGATAGTCCCTAACAATTCAATGAATGAAATTTATTATAACTTATTATAGGTGACGATTGACTAGCAAAAAGGTGGAAGTGAATAATTTTTGCGATTTTTATTGCTATTAGCATCACGATTGTTCATTTTAAGTGAATACTGTTTATTGTGTGAGTGATCGAGTGATCATATAATATAAAATAAACAGTTTGCGTTCGTGAGTGTAATGACTATGTCGTATGTTTGAATGAATCGTGAATTGTGATAAGTCCAAGTCCAAAGTGCGATAAAGTTTGGTGCTATTGAGTGATAGTGTTAAAATGTCGCTTGAAGAGAAATTTAACGCGGCTGTTAACGTAATACGCAGTTTACCAAAGAGTGGTATGTATATTTTTCTTGTTTTTTTTTCCAATGGAAAAGTACCCATACAGCCAGTCAGGTTCACAAACAATAGACCGATATTGATGTTATCAATATTAGTTGCCGTACACAATTATTTGTATCATGTTAATTATTTTATTTTCTTTATTAATCCCTTAAGAAGTGATAGCGTACATTCTTCATAGATAAAAAGGAAACTGCACATTATATACTACTTTCAATCTTCTAATATTGTAATAAAGAATATAATGTTAATTTTAAGCAATGTTAAAATTGTATTCTATTGCATTATATTTATATTAAAAATTTCATAGCATACCTTATGTAACATAACTCCAAAATCAAAACATTACTTTTTAATTGGTAAAAATTATCAAGTGTTACAGAAAATTGCAGATTTCCATGATAATATAGGTACATTGACATTAATTCACACAAGCATTCAAGATACATTCATATGTACACAACAGCAACCAGCCAAAAAACATTTTTGTATTAGAAGACAGTGTAAAATTAGGAGTTACAAAATTATCATATGGACAAAGTAAAACAATATATTTTCTTTTGTACTGTCTGTATAATTAATGAACAATTAACACAATATTTTTATACAAATTGCTCTCTATATTTGTCATATCTTGAATATGTTCAACTCTCAAACTATCATATTAGACTGAGAACATTCTATCAGACTAAGCCT
Source organism: Creonpyge creon creon (assembly GCA_018246875.1). Lineage (NCBI taxonomy): Eukaryota > Metazoa > Arthropoda > Insecta > Lepidoptera > Hesperiidae > Creonpyge > Creonpyge creon. The sequence goes on along the minus strand of DWFY01000386.1, from coordinate 3,373 downwards.
AAATAAGGCTGACTACACTATATATTGTAGTGAGTTGTTATGGTGTGAATTAATATAGATGGTCATTATTGTTGGATAACGGTATTTTAATGCCAATTAATTCAAAATTATCTTCATGTACATAATAATATGTAGTTGCCTAGTTCCACATAGCTTGCACCTATAATTGAGGTGCCACTTAGCAAGTATTTTATATTATTCTCTAAATTAATCATAATAGTGTTTAGTTTGTTGGTGCAAAAATAAATGAATGAATCAATGCCATTGGAGGTCTTGACGGTAGTTTTATAGAAGTTGCTAATGAAGGTTTTAGCCTCTAAGTTAAGTTATACCTTCAGCTATCTACATCTAAGTACAATGCTGGGAAGATAGATCCACACCCAACAGTGGGATATAAAACACATCACAGTGTAACAGCTTTCTCGAAACTTGTTTTGAGTCAACTCAGAACAAACTATCTCACAAAAGAAGTGAGTGTAGACTCTTACAAATCTAAACTTTACACAAGAGTCTAATGACTTTGTTGGCAAACAATGAAACATATGCAATATGCTAATGGGCTATTGTTTAAAGCACATTTTAAGTGCAGTCTGTAAATGTGCACCCTGGTGCAGAAGGTCCCTTGTTATGGCAACTGTATGCTAGCATTTAAACAGGGAAAATTTCTCCCAACCTATACTTAAATTGCTGTGTTAAAAATGTCCTTTGACATCATCAATAATATTACCTAATGCGACATTAATATTATTGTTATATCATAACGCTAAGCAGTAAGCATAGAGTCCCAATTTCGAAAATGAAGATTGCAAATGTTGATAATTGATAAAAAAAATATTGATTGGTTAGCATTAGGTCTATCTATTTGTCACCCTGGCTACTATGTTCTTAACAACTTCATAGACCTCGACAGCATATTTGCATACAATAACATTTTGTAGCTTTTTGACCCCTACCGTACTGTACATACAATAGACAGTCCTGTGTATACATATGAATACATTGTAGATATTTCATTGTTTTCAATTTTGTCATTCATACAAAAAAAGTGACAATTCAGTGTTAATACAATATTATGTTGTATAAAAGTTATAAAGATGTTCGAACACATATCTTTCTAGTATACAGGTCAAATGTATGGCATACATTTAACACCTTATTGAACAAGCACATATTTAATGACAAAAATGAATTTTAAAACTGATGTTTTAAAACTGATGTTTTAAAATTCATTAATAATTGTCTTAAAATTAAGCACCATATTCCATTGTAGGATTTAAAGATAACTGGTGATATATGGGAGTGTACTACACTCCTCTGTCTACCTCTGTGGGGATTGCAGGTGTGATGTTCTGTTAAAATCAAGAAAGGCAATTTTGAATACAAAAACCTTAGCTATGAGTTGATACTGAATGTAATCGATTTGGTTGTATAAATCTGTATATTGTGTTCTATGAAAGTAGTAAGCTGTCATCAATCCACTTGTTTTTAAGTAGCATATAGTCCATGGGCACCTGTATTCTGTAAAACTACATTGCTGCTGTATTGTACATTGCTGTACATTGCTGCTAAGTTCTGCTGTAGTTGTGTAGATACTCTTTCAGACCTGAACAGTGCTATGAGTCACCACAGAATAAATGGCAGGAATGGTGTTTTTAAACAACTAAAATGTGTGTTAAAAGATTTGGAAGTACATTGATTTGCTTCTGTAAAAAAACCATGATCAAGTTCCTGGTTAATACTAAGAGTTGTGTTGTTCACAAAAATATGTTCTCTGTCCGTTTGTTCATTCAAAAACAAGTAAACCATCTGTATCTATTTTATGTGTGTATTATTATGAATAATACTATATTTATTATATGCAGAAGGAGCATGTTAGGACAGATATATTTGGTTCTTGTGTTCTCTGCTCAACCTGGAAGGGACCTGGTATGACAATATAATAATATTAATTTATAACAAGTACTAATATCCTTATGTACATGCATATGGTTGCAGAACAGTTCAGCCTTTATTTCCTATTCATATTTAATTTATGTTATCGAAGTAGTGAATGGTAATAGAGATCATCTTATATAACATTACATAGCATCACACCTGTGTTTCTCTGAATGGGCAGGCAGAGGAGCGTAATACACACCCATTTTTCAACAGTTATTTTAAATGTCCCAACATGGAATAGGGGGTGAGCCCATTGCCATACACCGGGCACCACATTCCGTGCTATTACTGAGGATTTCAAGTTAGAAAAACCCAATAGTACTATGGCGACCCGGGATCGAACCCAGGTCTTCTTGATCAGCAGTTGCGCTTGCAACCATTCGACCAATGAGGCAGTCAAATAAGTTCAAATAAACAAATATAAAACAACATTTGTATTTTAAAACATAATATTGACATGACCGGCAAGCTTTACTTGGTGTTATCTTGGTGTAATTACGTAATTCTAGATTGTCTTTAGAAGTGACGCAATGAAAACTACAGATAGACTACACATGTAAAATACAGAATGAATTAATCAAATGAACTAATGCATTAAATTTTCCTAAATGTGTTATTATATTACCTGATTTGACAAATTCGTACTGTTTAAATTCCAAACAAGTTATTTGTGACGTCTATAAGAATACTAATTTTGTCTAATATAGTGCCGCATAATTATCATCAGCCTCTGATATAGTACCTTTTGTCTCTAAGTCCAAATGGCTGAAAAGATAAAATTTTAAGATTTTCGTTTTTGCTATTCACTTACGGAACCTTAACATTTAACCCAACTTGTCGTTTCTAAAGTCGGTAATGATCAAGAGCACATACAGTACTCATGATTTTTGCAGTTTGACAAAATTTTATGACTATCTTTTTACGAAGGACAGCTTCGCATTTTCCCCGACAATTATTCCAGTACCGTAATTAACAAAACAAAAAAATATACGCCTACTAGGTATTCATCGTTCGTATCGTAAGGTATGGTCTTGAGTTCACATAAAAATCTCGGATTCACAACTTCACACAAAATTCCGTGTTAAAAACACGTGGTTTTTCACTCTGACTATTATTATTGTTATATGATGTGATGCACTTACCAACGAACTTATGAAATTAGATCACATTACATAGATGTACCTGCTACGTTTTGTTTCAGTACGTGCATATAACTTCTAACAGTTCTATTGATGTACCTGCTACATCATGTTTCAGTACGTGCATATAACTTCTAACAGTTCTATTGATGTACCTGCTACGTTTTGTTTCAGTACGTGCATATAACTTCTAACAGTTCTATTGATGTATCTGCTACATTTTGTTTCAGTACGTGCATATAACTTCTAACAGTTCTATTGATGTATCTGCTACATTTTGTTTCAGTACGTGCATA
>DWFY01000385.1:0-10273 GCA_018246875.1 Creonpyge creon creon | reverse complement strand
CCGGGATTTGAACCCAGGACCTCTCGATCGGCAGTCGCGCTTGCAACCAACACGACCAACGAGGCAGTCATATAATTGTAATTGTATATACATACATAACGTAAAGTAATGTAGGACGCACTCCGGCCACGTGGGATAACGATCTGCGAAAGGCTGCACACAGAATCTGGATACGGCAAGCCGAGGACAGGGCGCGATGGCACTTCTTGAGGGAGGCTTATGTCCAGCAGTGGACTGAGATAGGCTGATGATCATGATAGTGTTATACATACATATAAATAATTATAAATTCGAGCCAAAGTTAGCCTGAATTGTGTTCCTTTGCATATTAGAATTATAACTAGAGTTACTTAAAGTGCTGACTACCACCTCGGGATTTACAGGCGTGATGTTACGTTTTTTTTGTTGCTTAAAATGAAATTTGAACTGCTTCGCTTAGAATATTTAACATTAAATGTTGAGTGACAGCCCGTTGGTACAGTGGTTAGTGAACTTGACTGTGGCGCCCAGGGTAGTGGGTTCGATTCCATCCCAGGGCGTGGCAACAAAACGAAGTTCAAATAATTTCCCAAGAACATGCCGTCAAGACCGCTTAATAATAATGTACCAGTAGGTACGTCCCGCAAAAAGGGTGACGGATTGTGTCCGCGGGGAAACAATTATCGTCTACTACCCCCGACCTCATGAAGTTTTTATCATATACTACCCGTGACGTCATACAGTTTTTCGTTTATAACGCAATATTCCTTTTTAATTTTGATGTTTTCTCACGTGGTATCTATCTTACTTACAGGAACCATAAACATCTTCAAATGGTTCCTTTCAATGACATAAGTAAAAGTCTAATTAAAGTTTGAAATGACTGGTGTGAACTCGGAATTTTAGGCACTTTTTATCCACAGCGTCATAATGCCTCTTTTGTGCTATGACCTAGCGACAATTGTTTGTGTATCAAACCTTTCACTTACCGTTCTATTGTACTAACTGTATGTTCTATTGGAAGTATTTTATAGACGCACATACACAATAACAGTTCAAAACATATAACAAATCTTAATATTATATTACATTATAAATGATATTAAAATAAATATATGTGAGAACGTGTAATTGAAATAGGCAATTTTTTTATTAAATTAAATTGTATAGAAAAATAATAAGTATTAAAATTTTGCAATAATCAATCCAAAAGCGAAACCTTTAAGTAAGACCTCCACTAATATTGTATTAAATGCGGAAATATAGTAGCATTTTTATTGTGTGTCATCCTGCATAATGGGAAAAGTAGGCGTTCTAAGATGGATCACGCATGCCTACAGCAGGCCTATTTAACCTTGCATAGAAGTATTCTAAACTATGTTTGTCGGAGAATATAGATGCCGGCAAGGCGTCCCGCCTTTAGCCTTCCGGATAAGCAACATCGTTTCTCTCTGAAAATTGGGAAGACTCTTAGATAAGGCTGGTACTCTACCGTACTTCTATTTTGGTCACTTCGCGAAATATAAGCATGACACAATGGCTGATTATTTTAATAGCTTTCCCGTAAAATTTTCTGACAAACACTCTATACTCTTCTTTATAACAAACAGTATCTACATACGAGTATTACTATGCTCAAGGAAGGAAATTCCGCATAATACACAATAATGAATATAAATTCGTGTCAAACTCTGGTAAGTCCTTGAACTGCCCTTGGCCTTTCAGATTCTAAATTCCTAGCGTACTAATATCACCATGCGAATAGTGTACATTAAGCAAGAAGTAACTGTCGTATGTTTTATTATTTACTGAATGAGTGCCGTCGGGGGCAGTTGTTCTGGCATGCCAAAAAACCAGCCACAGAATGGACATTTGCCAATACCATGAAATATATAATCCTAACTACAACGCGTAACAAATTTGAAAACATGTAATATTTTAGTGAAAAAATGTTAATTTCGAGAACACATAGTACGACTTAAAAGAACATGTACCACCTATATAAAATAATATCTTCGGACTACTTAAACACGCTCATATGATCGTAAATGAGGCATATCCTGTGCATCATTAACCAGACAACTGATAAAGCATTTTTATAAATGTTTAATTACATGAATATTAATCGCCCAGATATGGAACAATATTTATGTTTAATATACACAAATATATATCCTGAATGTAAATCTAATCCACAGCCTTTGGCTAAGCAGTTAGAGAAACTACTGGATCAATATACCAGGAATGGACCAGTAGGTATTTCATATGTTAAACTAACGTCGAAATAAAAATCCTAACGTGATATAGAATTTGACTCCAGCAAAGTTCTATTTATTGGTGTAAAATAAAAAGCAGTAGAAATTGAAAACTTTGTCAGACGTCACGGTGTGTTAAACATTACATGTTCACCTACTGAACGAAAGTCCAACACCCTCATGTATTACGTTTTCAGCCAGCCATAGAATATTTAATTTAGTGGAAAGAAATCGTGTAATAACTTTAAACGGAACATCACGCCTGTAATCCCCGAAGAGGTAGACAGAGTAGTGTAGTACACTCCCACATTTCACCAGTTACGTTTATGCTCCACTATTGAATAGGAGTGAGCGTATTGCCATACACCGGACACAAATCCAGACTCTGAGCCACTACTATGAATTTCAAGTTACAAAAATCCAATGATACCCGACCCAGGGATCAAATCCAGGACCTTTCGAACAGCAGTCCCACTTGCAAGAACCACTCAACCAATGAGGCAGTCAAATCAAATAATTTTATAGCAATAATAATAGTTATATTTCCTTTCTCCTATATTTGATATGTAGAGGGAACCTATTTTTATAAATTGTACGGGTACCCATATTCAGTATGTTACTCTCGTACACAAATTTTATTCATGTCCATTTCGTCCGTTTCGTGGAAAGTTCCTACTTTCTAAATCGGATGTAGCAACGCTTCCTGCACAAGTGGTAGATACACACGTAACTTTTTTCATTGTACATTAAAAAACACGAACGCGTTCACAGTTCCCGTCCGTCGTTTCAAACAATAGCATAATTCAGACATGCTTGGCAAATGTGGAGCTGCGTAATATAGGTGTTATTCTGTTGTAGTCGCATTATAATCAATGCTAAGGTAAAACTAGTATAACATGAAATTTTGTTTCCCTTAGTTTAAAGTTTTAGATAAACATATATAAAACGGGGTTCTGCAAGAAAGGCGTGAAAAATGTTCTCGTTCAAAGCCGACAAGGCATTGGCAATTCCTCTGGTGTTGCACATGTCTATAGGCGACGGTGACCGCTTACCATCAGGTGGTCCGTCTGCCTCTTTACTAGGTTTAATTTATAAAAAAAGTCATTGTTTCACATCACTACTTATAAGATAACTTATTTGAGCAAAATTTGCTACTTATGATGGATATCAGGGTTTGAACTGGCTGGCTATTGTGTTACTTTATTGTGCGACTGCTGACCCGACAGTCGCCATACATTAGTGTTAGTTAGGTTAGAATAAATCCGAGTTAGTACAATTGTTAGTAGCGGAGACATTCAAGATTGTACTAAAAGTAATACGAAATTAATACAACGCTACAATAATACTGCAACTGATGCGGTTCACAATAACTCATTGACAAGACAAGGCGAACGAAATGTCGACGTTGTACTATAACAGAATAAAGTTAATTAAAGAATGAGCTTTGAAAATCTGTCAAACACAATAAGCAGAAAATTTGCACGCTAGTATGCATTTATCCATTCCAATAGTTATTTCAGCTGAACAATATACAAGCTTTCAGAAATAAAGAAGAATTGTCATTTGTTAGACAAACTATTTAAAGCGCAAATGTGGTATCCAACAGTTAGCTTATGTAAATCACGAAAATTGCAATGTCCGGTGTTTGAATGTATCATTACTGTTGATTTTGGTGAACTGTCTAATACAATTATTAGACGTATGTACATGTTAAGAAAAGTAATGCACTTGATTGTCAGTCGACCAATAAAGCTTTTCTTACGAGCGGTCTGCCCAAGAATGTGAATTTGTCTATAAAAGCTGGATCCTTTGCTACTTATTGTTTAGCTCTTAATAGGATAAGTAGTAAATGGAGTGGAAGAACTGCGGCGTCGGCTGATAGGCGTGTCTAATGGTCGGCAGTTAAGATAAATGTAGTTAAGAAAGTTTATTTTCGTAATCGTCGAAAAGTGCCAAAGGAACTATTATATAAAACATAACATAACATCACGCCTGTATTTTCCAGAAAGGGTAGGCAGGAGTGTATAAAACTTCCATGATTCATCTGTTATGTTATACGTACTACTATGGAATAGGGGGTAGTAAGTGTATTGCCCTAAACTCCATGCCACTACTGGGAATTTGAAGTTAGAGAAACCTAGTAATACTTTGCCCTCTCCGAGGATGGAAACCAGGACCTGATGATCAGCAATCGCCCTTGTAACCACTCGACCAACGAGGAAACGAGCAGTATTGTTGTGTTAACAATAACGACGTATAAATTGAAATTCATTACATTTACAGGGTATAATTGCATAGGAGGCGCGAGAAACGTAATTTAGGTCATGCCTAGGTTAGATATTACGGTCTTGTTTGAACAACCAGGTCATTTTGAATTCGAAGGCTAACTACACTTTGTGAGAGACCGCATTTGTGGGCGACGGTGACATTATTTATGACATTTCTAAGACGGGTTTTGTCGCAGATGATTGAACCCCATGAAGCAACCTCTAATTTATTCACATGATGGCGAATAAATTAGAGGATGCTTCTTGCTTCAATTAGGAGTGTGGTGGGCAGAAAAATTAAAATATTTATTCCAACTTAATACTCAAGATTAACAATGAATTACTACTATAGTAAACAAGTCAAACTGTGAACATATTTGGCACTGGATACACTTACTGTCACTCAATAAACACCCCCACACTTAAGCTTCTCTTACCCAACAGAATAATACCGAGTCTTGTAAAATCATGTTATTTTTTTGTTACAATGTACGTTGTTAAGCCATCAGCGAATTTCTGTACAAAAAATATTTCGAAGTCATCTCCTTGGATCTGGCAAAAGTATCAATGACATATTCAGAAGAAAATAGCAGATAGCTCATTTAACATGTTTATATATTAAAGATATTAATCGTGTTTGCCAAAAGTACACAGATGTAACTGGATAAATATTTGGCGCTTATTCTCATAAAGCGAGAATCGAGTTAGAAGTAAACTTGTGCCAAGGAGTCTCGTTTTGTTCTGATAATTCATATTACTTTTTGCGTGGACTCTTTGTAAATACTTCAATTCAATGTTCAATTATTTTTGGTGTCTTTAACAATGTTTCTCATTATTGAAATTAAGATATTTGCTTAAATATGTATGCATCAATTGTAAAAAAATAATGGCAACAAAATAACAAAGTAAAATATTAACTAAAGGACTAAATACGCGTATTGGAAGTTGTTGTAAAGTTAGTTGTGTTGCATAAATTTAATATGTATATGTGCTGTACGTTCAAACATATGTACATATAAAGTAATAGTAATTTAGCCAAAGTTCTGAAGTGCAAGTCTATTTCGATTCGAAATTCCAACATTTCATGAGTTACGAGGATTACACAATTTACAGCCCTAGAATCCAAGATGTGGCAGAAGTATCACGAGCATTTATATGCTGTGCGCTTGCTTGTCTCATACATAAATCCAATGCAACACGATCAAATAATATATACATCGTTGGAACTTTATAACTTTACCTGTGCAACAGATTGCGACACCCTTAGGAATAATTTGAATAGAACAGAAGCGATTTAGCGAAAAATAGTTAAATGAGTCAACAACATTAATTGGTCATGGTTGGTATATGATTCATAATCAACCATAACCATTTAATTTTGTTATAAGCAACACCAGATATGAAAGGTAGTACGTTCATTTCTCATTTGCAGTATCGTTATTCTTTTTAATTCTTATACATATTGATTTTTTGTGTTTTCTTGGTGTTCGAGAGAACCCATTTATTCGTATTCTGTAAAATAGCAGCAACATTGGGTTGATAAATTCTATCTAGGAAAGCTACAACTACAACTACAACTGTATTTAAAATTAGTTGTTTCCTTTGGTTTTTCCACGTTTATTAAAAGATATTGTAGCAAAAGGAGGCCAAAGAGTATAAATAAAGTGAAATCAGTTAGAACTCCATATCAAAATGCATAAACCGTACCGTCGCATTTCATACGTAACACGATTGAAACCGACTTTATCTATAAATGCATTTTTCGCACAAAATAGTTGTTGGGGGATGCAAGTGAAAAATATTGCTCTTTTGAAAGAAATTCAATTTTATTGTATTGGATCGCAGCGGGTTATTTGATTTTCAGTTCTTGCTTGACGCTCCAAAATTGAGAGTAGCGTTAGTTATCAGCGACTCTTCGATTCTAAGAATATTTTGTCACATACTCAGGTGTACTATCTAACCTTTCTAAAATTTAACGAAAAAAATTTTTTTTTTTTCTAGTTTACAATTTCATCTCAGAGGACTGTATTGTCTACGGACGTATGTTACTGCAGTGTTAAATTTTATCACCCTATATGTTTTGCCTTTATAACGTTATGTTGCGCACTATTTTTGTCTTACGTAACGTGACACCCTTAATCCCCAAAGAGGTAAGCAGAGGAGTTTAGTACACTCCCACGTTTCACCAGCTACGTTTACATCCCACCATGGAATAGGTGGTGAGCTTACTGCCTTATACCGGACATAAAATTTATTTTTATCTTACACAAAAAATACGTCAAAGTTTTCAACTAACCAAAATATTTTCACATAACAATTTTGAAATTAATATAATTAAATCCCGCTTTTAGAATCTACAATTTTAGCCAGAAAATAACTGTTTTAACTTTCAACAATATTTAATCCTCATCAAGTAAATATAAGTAATCGAATACTAACAATACGTTAAAAACGGTGACTCAATTAAAGCTACTATTCAAGCTCTGTATATATATATTAACATACCAAGATATAGATATAGACGCTGATAAAATTTAATTAGATTACGAGACATGTTTTTGCTCTGGGAAATAAGACAGGAAATTCTTTGAAAGTAACTGAGAACTTAATTTATCGCATGAACGACAGCGATCTTTTTATGTTGCTGATACATGACGTAAGTTCCAATTTCCAAACCTTTTCCTCGTAATGAATCCTCCATTTATGTTTTAAGAATACTGCCTGTTATTAAATTTTCCATTAAATCTGAACCCTTTGTTACGCTATGTAATAAGATGATCTCTGCCAAAAATTTTTGGACTCAATGCAACAAAAGCTGCTGATTTTTAATTTCCTAACTCAATCCCGTCTGTTATTAATATCTTAGCGCAGATTTCTCACAAAGCTTCTTTGTTATAATTATTACCATCATTAGGGGTATCTCTCTGAATGCTGACTCTAATCTTTTCACGTCTTCAACTAATCGCAATCACGTACTCACTTTGATTAATATATTGCTTAAAGTCATGTTGATAACATTAACAAGTTATGAAATGTTGTTTTCGTAAATATTAATCGTCACAAATGTAATATAACTATAGTAGTAATAAATAACTGTTTTTTTCCTCAGGTCTATGTAATAAGAGAAGTAAATTACACATTTTTTCATTTGAAGAAAACGTTGCAATTGTATTGAAAAATAAGATTCAAATTAAATGTACCAAATTCGTATTTCTATTTCTACTTATAGCCAAACTATCTTGTACAGGATAAAGCGGTATATGTGTATTTGGTGGCAATATATTTTCTTATTTTTTATTCCAGGTAAAGATTTAATTAACATAAGCAATTTAGATGTTTGAAATTATACAATACATTTCAGTAATGAAGCACAACAGTGACCCCTTTGTATTATGTTCTCGTATGATATTTGTCGATAAACGGTCAGTACAAATTAGAATTTAGGTCGGAGTATAGTGAACTCTTAGATTAATACAATGTATTTAATGAGAAGTACATTTGGTGTTTCGAATTTAAAACCGTCTGCTTACAACAGCCATCAAACCAGAAGACAATGATGCAAGAATTGTTGTTTAGCAGCAGATAGATTTAGCGGGGGTGGTTCCAAGGACAATCCTTTGGCAACAGATTCGACCTAATATAGTATAATAATATAACATAAAAAATCTTAATATAATAAAATCTTTCAAGCGTCATTTCTTTGTTCCAAATAAAAACTAATTTTCCAACAAGTGTAATTTATGGAGGCTTTGTCAAGTCTTGCATGTAATTGTAATATTGAAACAGTGTTCTTTGCCACGTATTCTTTCTCTTTGAGACTAATCTTGCTTTCGATCAAAATTTGTTTTGGAAACTTATTAACAAAGTTTTTGAAATGATCCTTTCCTTTATACTAATCCCCTTTGTCTTTTCATCCCTTCTGGCGTCACTTCATTCGCTTTTGGTTTCACAATGAAGTAGCTTTACTGTTTGATTTTGTTCAGTTTTGGTGTGTCTTAGATATCGTTGATTAAGAACAGAACATACCATAAGAATTATTATCAATTGAATGGTGTATTTCAATACTTGTTTTTCTTTAAACGCTTTTCATTATAACTTTTGTTCAGTAGCATATAAAATTTAAAATCATAGTATTGATGATTAAATTAGTTAACTCCTATGTTTATTCAGTAAACTAACCAACCGACTAGTTTTGAGCAAATGTTTCAATGGTTACGAGTCTAAAAAATTATTTAAGCTTTATGGCTCTTGATCAAGGGTCTACGTAGTAACTGACAAATAAAAGTGGAATATATTAGTCTTTAACAATTATAAAATGACATATATTCAATATTATAATTCACGTTTATGATTTGTTGTTGCTCTTGAAATAAATGCACCTCATAATAATTATTATCTGAAAAAAATATTAAAAACAGTAGATACCAAAGAATGTTCCGACAATGTGTTCTTAATTTAAGTACATCAAAATTTTTATCGTATATCAAGTAGTCTCTCGTGTACCTACTTGATATTAAGAGGCGTGTTCTAAAGAAGTGATATCGAAACCCCGTGTGTGGTAAGAATGGCACTCGATCTAAGAGCACTGAGCATATTTATCGAGGTTCTTCAAATATATGATATTTGAACAGCAGGAGACATCGCCACACAAAGGGCTTATCGCTGAACGGAAGCGGTGTTTTGAAAGCCATTTATCCACAAAAAAAATTGCGAAAGTGCCGTAAATTTGCCATGCCGAAAACGTAAGCAGACCGCTTAAATATATTTTCGAGTATGTCTTGCATGCGATCTGATTCATGAAATGTTAAATATACATATAATCCACTTATATATTGTATGACAATTACATCATATATGTAAAGTGTCATATTTTTTTTTCCAGTGTGTTCCAAAGTGTACTTATTCCTTATAACATATTTCTTCTTCGTTTACGTATATTCTGCGATCAGGATACGAAAACATACCAAGCTCAAGTTCGCGGAGCCAATAAGTTCCAGGTCGTAATCCCTAAAACAAAGTAAATGACATTGGATAGCTAAAGCAATAGGCGTATTCGATGAAAGGGGAATGAGAAATATGGTTACATCGATATCCTGTTAAAGGTACCAACGATTCGAGTCAGAAAACTCATTTTTATTCTCTCTTTCGTCAGTATTCGCTATCTCTATCCGCCCGCTTTGATGTTATACGTGTTTGTTCAATAAGACCTTTGACGTTTACGTTGCTTTAACGTATCGTGAAACAATTAATTGTACGTATATAATGAAAAGTAAATTGTTGTCATATAATATAAATACCTTTTAGCTTACACTTTTTTGTACTTTACCTTAAAATGTTATTATTCCATTATAATACAGAATAATATATTTATATTTGGTCTTTTTGCTTATTTTGTTATGTTGTTTTAAGTGATTAACAGCGCCAAATTTAGGGAAGTATTACAATGAATCGTAACGTTTGACTCTTTTAATAAGTTTCTATTAACTCAATAACCCTGAATTCTTTCACTACAGACTCTATCATGTGGACTGTACGTACCAGCCACATTCATGTAATCTAGACAGTCCGTCTATTCAACCTAGGGAAAGGTCCCACGCCCACTCGAATTCAGTGATGACGGTTCATCTCTGCTTATTACGCGACTATACTGATATATGAGACGCACTATCAGTATAATAAACGTTAAGACGAATGTAATTTGCCACTAAATTATTAGTTTATCATCACACAAGGTTTCTTATGGGACATGGTACCCTCTACCTACATATCCCA
>DWFY01000384.1:0-10279 GCA_018246875.1 Creonpyge creon creon | reverse complement strand
TAAGAACTTCAATAACGTTCGTATTTGAAATTTTATAAATTACGATCGAATTTCGATCGCTACTGGACCACTAGTTTAGATAAATCGCAGTTTATAATCTTCATTTACTGGATTTATTAAATTTTTCAATTATGAATTCAGACAACATTAAATACTTATTTACAAACATTCATTTGAAAAATGGACGGAGGTAGGTACATAGCTTCCAACTTCCATAGTAAAATATAATTCGTGTTGCAACACACTTAATCAACTAATAGAACAATCATAGTTTGGTTATAATTAGGTAATTAGTGGTTACAAAAAAAAATACAGGGACCAAATAGAACTAAACAGAAATGTTTGTATATTATATATGAATATGATGTACAATGTAACAAATCAATATAGAGAGCGATAAGCGCTTACATGCCTGACCGCTAATAGCAAATTTTCTTGAAAATCATTGAGTGTAGAAAATGAATCAAACAGGCAGTCACTGATAATTGTTTAACGAAAAAAAACTTTATGAATAGCAGATTTTGATATGATTGAATCTTATATAAGATGTAAAAATAAGTAAAATTGAGACAAAATCCATATCTAGCAGTAGATGAGTTTAGCGCTTACTTATAGTGTTAAAAATATTATTTGCCGCACTTTATATCTGCTTTGTAAACAATTAAACAGTACTAGTAACGCTACCTAGAGACCATTATGCATAAACTTAGCCTACGCTACTCCACTTTAATGCAGTTTCAACATGTCAACATAGATGGCGTTGTTACATCAAAAAAAATTGATATAAGTGACGCTGTAATGGTATACAAAAAAAATTCTATATGCACATATAAATGACATTACCATACCAAAAGACTAATTTCTATACTAAGTTATGGATATAACTATAATGCACAGTTATTGATTTTAAATACTTTTGTAAGACTATAGATAACGTAATGAAAAGTCAAAACGTTTGGACATTATATAGTGCACTGGTCCTAAGCTTTTTCGGCTGCGCGGTAAGGCGAAAGGGGTGAAAGCTTATTTTATGATTTTCTGTTCGTGACTCATCCACTCCATATTATCTTAAACTCGCATTAGAAATACAGAAAAAATATTTGTCTCAAAATATTAACTATACTGCGAGACCTCGGAACACAACTGAAACTTGACATCATGAGGTACTATAGTCAAATAATTAGGATATATCATCACAGATGGCACCACTAGTAACATGAATCATATTTTATATTGCCATTTTTTATATAACTTTGCATAAAGATGACGCATAGTACACTTTATAAAATAAATCTGGGCAGGAATAATATTCAGTCATTAAAATTCAATATAACTAAAAAAAATATTTATTGAATCATATTAAACATTAAATACTTTTATATCAAGTAACTTTTATATAAAGTAAACGTAACGTTAATGTTACGTTTACTTTTATATCAATAATTATAAAGACTACATTTTTATTGTTATTCATAATTTTATTGCTTGTTCAAATTTGTTTTTTTATTGTTGTTATTGTTATTCAAAATTGTTACTCAAAATTCTTATATAATACCTATTTAACAACAGCGGAGTTCACATCCCTTAACCATTTTATTATTACGATTAGATGCAATGATTCAACAATCTTTGTCTACGTCTTCGATAATTTCGAACTTCACTCCATTTTCTTGAAGATGTCTCACCAGACTCGTGTTAGAAAATGCTATTCCCGGTGTCAGCACGCCGCCTCTGGGAGAGAATACAAAAAAACTGTTACATGGACATTACTATTACATAACTCTGCCTACACCGTGAGGGGCCTGACGTGATATAACAATAATAGCAATAATATACGACATGTAACAAAGAAGTAATGTTTCGTTTTTCTTGGCTCCATAATCTTTTCTAATGAAACTGCATGGTACAGATCTCTCCCATATCTCCAGGAGGCCTGGAGCACATCCTACCGCGATGCTCCAATGCGGCATAATCTGATATGCAAGTTAGTGATCTACTCGTTTTGGGAATGATTAGTCGTCTTTAAGGTCGTCGTTGAAGTTTAACGATTGTCTATAGGTGACAATCGTTAAACTTCAACGACGACCTTAAAGATAGCACCCGGGAGCCTCGAGGTCCCTGTGTTGTACGGTTAGCAGTAGGCAGCGCCCGGCCTCACCCGGGAGGCATGTTGTCCGGCTCCTCGAGAATGGCGGCGGCGTAATACAGCAAGCCCACTACCGTCATTCCGTAACCGGGATTCTTACCACTGATCTGCAAATTTAGAAACATGTGTGACGATTATGAACTATAGCCCCGCGAGACCAGAACAACGAAATTGGATAAAAAATAACGACTATTATTTTTCCATAAAGTAAAATGTCAAACGAGTCAAGTCACAGAGTCAACAATCAAAGGAGTCAAAGGTCAATACAAAATTTACAGGTGAGAATTATAAGTAATAGCCGAGAAATAAGCAAAAACGTATCAAAGAACAATATTTCTAAGAAATGTTAAATATATGCAAAAATATTTTTAGGAAATTAAACTAAATATTGCCTCTAATATTTTACAAACTTAATTTGAGTTGTGCGATGAAATTGTTTAATTATACTACTAAAAATTAATGATAATTTAATTAATTAATCATGCAAAAAGTATATAAATATAATTGATGATTATGAAACGGAAAGTAATGGAAAAATAGAAAAAAAAAAGTGTCCTTGGTATAAAGTGCGCACTTGCAGTCACGACCGAAGACAATGACAAATGCGTGGTGCCGCAAAACAATTGTTTTTGCCTTTTAACACTAACAAGGCCGAATATTAAAGACAGCTATGAAAAAAAACCAATGTATTTCGTTTTTTCGTTTTCTTTTTTTCGTTTTTTCTATATCATCGTGTCTACGTATAACATAACTGGTGAGACCTGGGAGTGTACCACTGCCCTCTGCCTACCCGTTAGGGAAAATACAGGCGTGAGTCACGGTAACTAAGCGACTAAGTCGCTCGAATACACTCTCAGATCATAGACAATCATTTACTTGTAGAAATTATGTAAATTGGTCCCTCCCGCCAAAACCGGCAACATTGCGACTGCACTGTTCGCTACGAAGTTTTATTTATGTCAGTTACCATAAGAGGGTTTGACAACAAAATGTACTGACTACAAACTTTTGGGTGTAGACGGCCGCGGCGAGCCCGGCACGCCGCACCAAAAAACAGTGAAAAAATGAGCTCCGTACCCTGGCGGCCATGGTCTTCTTGGGAGCCGAGTCCTCGATTTTGTCCTCTTCGCTCCCGTCCCAGCCCGCGCCGAACAGGACGAACTCATACTTCTCATTCTCGACCACATCTTCGAGTGGTCCATTTGCAATTTTTCCAAACGAAAATATGCTCGGATGGTTCAAAAGGATATTTCTGGTCACTTTGAACAGACTCATGACGAGAACGATCACGGAGAGAAGCGCCACACCTAAAGCGGTCAGCAGAGTGTCGAATTTAACGTAAAACTTCATTTGAGTAGGTCTTTTGCGATCCCTTTCGTAGAAGTAGCGCTGAGTGTGGTACACCGAGCTCTGCGCCACGAGCGGCAGGCACCAGCCCTTCAGGCGTCTGTGAATGGGCAATCTGAAAAGCGTCCACATTTTGACATTACGCTATTGACGCACATTTCGAACTTACCGTATTTTCCTTTATCATGTGTGATCTGTGAAGATCTCAGGAGCATATATGCAGCTGCCTTGGGATGCAGTGGCCAATCTTCCCCCTATATTCCCCCCACTAAAAGAAAAGCGCATAATACATACATACCTATATTTCAATTTTGGAGAAAATGTAGGTAATGGAGTTGGGTACAGTTTCTTCCGTATCTCTGGTAAATCGAACAAATGTGGCAAGCTGAAAGTAAACATGGCACTTGATTGTTATAAATATCTCTTATCTGGACCAAATAGGCCGCCAGGCAGGTATAAACAGAGCGATAAATATAGACACGTTAAGTAAGCATGTCGACCGCTGGCACTCGGTCCTCTCTGTCTTACAATGATAATTAATTAGCATAACCGGTTATTTGCTTTTTGTAATCGAGGATAATGGAGACAAGTTAGAACAAATTAGGAAGAAAGAGAGAAATAAGATCATTCAGTACCAATTAACCAACGATGGCCAACTGCCTTTGTTAATGCTGGCGTTGTGTAGGTCGGTATTCAAGTAGCCCTCGACTGAGTGGAGGACCCCTGGAAAGAAAAACAGTCCATAGCACAAAGATCAACAGCATGAAAACGAACATCTAAAGTATCGGCAACGCCCTGTCGAAGACGACGGTGCCTCCATCTAGGCGCTAGTACCAACTGGGCGACGGTGCCGCCACCTGGTAACTAACAACAGCGCCGTTAGCCCCAACAAAGTACGCTCAAAGAAGGATACTATCAAGCGTCACACGACGCAGTCGTTATTGAAGTCCACATTGCCAGTATCGTCACATAGATTACACAAGGATATCGGTACAATAGTCACTAATTTCATGAAAACTTTTGGAATCTTTAAATATGTAATAACAAAATCAATAATTATATTGAGAACCTGACCATATCAGTTTAATCGTCTATTTCAATTTAAATGACATTAATTCAATTGAAAAATCTAGAAACAGGCTCCATACAACGTGTATTTATGACATGTATACACACGGTCCGAGCCGATACTCAACCAAAACAATATCAACAAAGTAAATTGCGAATGAGCAACAAACACCTATCTATACAATCTTCCCAATCCATATTGTTTATTGTAGACACGTTCATACTTTCCCAGCCAGAGAGTAATGTTTTAGTTGTAAAAAAAAAATCTATATAAGTATATATTTCTATGTATATATGTAGTTTATCAGCCGTCTGGTTACTATAACACAAGCTCTCTTGATGCTTACTTTGGGATCAGATGGCCGTGTGTGGAGATGTCCTAAGATATTTATTTATTATATATACATACATACATACATACATTTTGTCACGCCTATTTTCCATAGAGGTAAACGGAGATTAAGAATTTCCACCTGCTACGATCCTGGCAGACTTCTTCCGCCTCTTATCGTTAAAGTCGTCATACATGCTCGTGTTTTGAAGGAACTTTACATACATACATGTATACGTATTATAGAGTACAGAGCAAAAAGGTAAAATATACGCCGCGAAATCACGACATAACGAACGTTATCGCGTTCACAAAGGGAATTCCGCGGGCCTGGCGTGTACGTAAGAATTCGCTCAAAATTCCTGGGAGACGTTTATAGCGTTCGCTCGGGATGACGGGGTTCTGCTACCCCATCCTTTCCTACCGATCTATGTATTTCGTATCTATGTATTTTGCTATGTACTACTGCGTACGATTTTAATGTAAATTTTATTCCTATAACATAACATGTAGTATGCTATTTGTTTATTTTGTTGTTTAGGTTCGAATATTTAGATATATGGCTATACAATTTATCCCTTAGATGTGGCAACGACTGTGTTTTTCCTGTAACATATAGTAATATTTAAGATATAATAGAAATATCTATGGGCTATAGAAATTGAATTGATAAATTAATATCTTCATGACTACAGTCGTCAATAGTCTAAAGTGTACAAACCATTACAAATGCAATGGATACTCTGTCTATACTTATGGAAATAGGGTTGATTGTAAGTACATATGTAGGAGTGCGATGTTTGTATGTATGTAATAATGTAATTTTTATGCATAAATTAAAACTTTTTCATATGCAATGATAAATGCTCGAATTCATGTAGGCCGTACCCGCATACGCAATGTTAGGTGGGTACGTACGCGAGGAGCGGAACGTTGTCTATTTGATCTAATTACACCAATTGGCCCAATGACTACACCGAAACATTGACCTTTTGCGCGGATTATGCCGCGCCCCATCTCCGCAGCCAGCGGCGAACATCCGCTCTTATCATTTAGCGACTATCAACGAATTGACTCCCCGTCTCGCGATGTTCGCCGCCTCGGTGCTCAGTATTCCGCGGACCGTCGCTCGCGACAGACGTGTCACAAGCGACGTGTTTAATTTTATAAATGAACTCAAATGACAAAGTCTCATCGCTTGAATAGTAGTCATCGAGACGTTCGCGAGTGAGCACGATCGCGCTGTTGTATTCCTCGCATTGTATTTTTTTTTATTTCCCTACATGCGAACGTTGTGATGCTTCGCAGTTTTTGTACCACGCACCCGGTCTGACTTGTTGTTGTGAATCGTTGCGATCACGTGCGACGTGTGAAGTTTGTGTCGCATCAAGCAAATGTAAGTAAGCGAGTGACAGTTCAGTGTTTCAGTTGGTGTGTTCCGCGTAGCGAACATATAGTAGTAGCATTGTACCACGGCGGATCATGCAGTGCACACGACCGTCACGTAGCTGAGTGTCATAGTGTAAAGGATTGCAGTGAATTAAGGATTCGGCCATAACGACAGAAAGAAAATAATGGCTATCGTTTGAATCCTCGGCGAAACGTTAACGTCCCGTTTGTAACGGGGTGGTGGATAGGCAGCGCGCGGAACGTACACACGTCGGGATGTACGAGGTGTCGTGTGTCGCCGGCAACAAAGTAGACGCTGCGTACGCAGTCAAGAGCCTGTCGAACGTGGTACCGCCAGGGATGGGGCACGGAGTGTCCGTTCAGCGCCACCACGCGCACTCGCAGTCGTACAAACACAAGCCCGACCCGCCGCCGGTGAGCAAGCCGGACGCTATTAAGTCGCACGTTATGCGCCTGTTGAAACGATCGAAGAGCCACACGCCCGCCACCAGGGCGGCAGAGAATCAAGCTGACCCCAGGAACTTCGATAGACGCACCGTCTTTTCGAGGCCCGTCGCCGACGAGCATAGGAGGCGTCACACCTCGGCCGAGCGTCGCCGCAGCGCGGACAAGCGAGTGATGGTAACCATCGTGGACGGACTGCCGGTCGTCGTGACCGGACAGAATCCGCCGCCGCCGCCACAACACCCGCCGCCGGTCACCCAACACCGGCATTCGCATAGAGACAAGGTAGGATATGGTCTATCTCTCATAGGTTAAGAATTGTACATTACATTCCGTTGATGCTCCTAAGCGTCACTTGGCGAAAACACATATAATTTGTTATTCGATTAAGAACTGGATCTTCGGCGTGTTTGGTCGATAGCTCGATGAGCGCGTGATCTATAGAATATTCATAAATAAGAGAGTGGTTCGAAGCCAGTCTAATATTAAGAAAATAGGCTCGGTTCCGTATCCTCATGACATTAAATATAGACTTTATGGACGTGAACGGTCTCGTATAGGTTGTTAAGAGAACGTGCGAATTGGTTTATTAAAAATTTCGGCATTTCGGTTTCAACAATGACTTAATTATCGTCTTATTTGTATATGCGTCGTGCTGTTGTAGCCCGCGATATTGATTCCATTGCAATTAATTCTTTGGAGCGCAACTCTATTGTTGTCTATATATTTAAACTATTAATGGATTAATAATATATTAATTTATAAACCTGTGTAAGTTGATGTTTAAATGAAGTTATTATTGTATCGTCGGTTTCGAAACGTTTTCTTGCACTACTTTAGATAGGGCTGTTGACAATTCAGTTTTAAATAATTTTATATTTTCGGCATTTCAATTTAGTGTTTTCACCAAAGCTTTGTAGTGTTTTTTTATTACGTCATGTCACGTCATCGAATAATTGTAATTTGAGACATATTCGCACTTTACTTGACAAAGACAAAGTTTACTTGTAAGTAATGTGACTATTATATTACGAATGTTGGTTTGTTTATGTTAAAAATAGTCACACTTTTTTAGGTTTATGTTTTTTGTTATGTCTATAAATATACAATCGGCTTATATTTCATGATATAATTTCTTTCTGACTGTGACAACCCTGAGCTTAACGATCGCACGGCTAATTATGTATGAAGAATTGAAATTGGGTTACTGGGTTTTAATTAAACTCGTATGGAGATAATCTATTACGTATATCCTGGCTCATCGTGCTCTCCGGATCATCGCAATGCTGATGTTCATTGTTGTTTAGTGGCAGAACTAGGCGTGGTTAAGATGTTCCATCTTCGATTCGAATTCGAAAGTTTTACCATAGTTGTTCGTTCATATTTATTTATTCAATCTGTCATTTTTGTTTCAAAGCAATTTCATAATCTGAAATTTGATAAAGATTCTGCATTTCCGGCGTCGTCAGTATCAATCCTTTAATTGCCCAACCTTTGTACACGGATCTTCTTTCCCATTGAGAACGGTTAAGACTACAGTCTGATACGCTGGTGTAATACGTGTTGGCAAACTTTATACACCTTAGATGATCATTATTATATGGTGTATACCGAATGCGAGTCAAAAGTCGCAGTATTGCGAGTTAAAAATTAGATGATTAAAAATTATAATATTAAGAACATTGAAAATAAAAAATAAAAGTAAAAAACATCGAATAGCTTAACTGAATGTAAATAACATAATTTAGATTTCATTTTTTTTTTAGATTTTGAAAATGCATATACATATGTACAAAGTTAAATCAAGAGCTATTTGTTTGCCAAGATTTAAACCCCAAACTAATCGAGCAAAAAGCAGAATTTGTAAACACATTGTAATCACATTTAATTTACGAATCGTATATGTAAAGCTATTTCGTAGTAAGGCCTATATTTGTTATTGTCTATCAACGACGGGGCCTGGCTCACGTGCATCATCAGTAGATGATACTACTGACCGAAACGGCCCACTACTACTGGGCAGCAGTCATTTGTTCCGATCGCTAAGCATGGAACAATACTAACCTTGAGTTCGATTGAAACATCGTATCCTTTGCGATATACGCGTTTTGTTCTCTTACATCATGTGAACATTATGTATATATTATGTCCCTGTCAATAGGCTGGGTCTTTAAGGTTTAGAATATAAAGCGGAAGTTTACACAAATACTGAATACCCAAAAACGAATTCTGTGCATTTTAAGAGAGTATTATTTCCTTTTCAAATTCAAGCACACAAAGACAATAAGCACAGTTCAAAGTTATCACACGACATTAGGCACGGTGTGCGTCACCGTCGTGTTCGTCGTCGTCATTTACTGTAATGACCGCTTATGTCACGAGCGGGGTAAATAATAGGTGCTGATAAGCGGCAAAAAGTTTAGGAATGTTCGAGACGTTTTTGTGTTGAACATATAGCACACGAGGGTGTTCTCATACTATCGTCCTACTTCTGGATACGTATCTCTGCTCGGAAGGAGTAGAATAATTGTCATTGTCTAACACGCTCGCCATGTGTTGCTGATTTATTGCTATTATAATGTTACTGTGTCCTTGCTGTGGCTCATATATCATTTTTGCTATTTTACCTAGGTACGTTCGTTTATTTGATGTAAAATCAATAGTATTTATCCTTGTTCAAATACTCATTTATTTATCTTATTTATTATCTATTTTAAAAGTGGGGAACGATAGCTTATAAATTAGATTTATAAGTTTCTAGACACATATTTAGACACCTACACACAGAATCAATATTTGTTTTACGCGGATTCAAACCTGCAATCCGAGGTTTTACAGTTACGTTCGTCTACCACAGGACCGACGGGCAGATCATAATTGAATAACAATAGGGTATTTTTTGCCCTTTTAAAATTCTTTATAATTAATTACAATCATTGTTCTCAAGATTTTAAGGGAATTAATTGTTAGGTACTAGCGGCGATAAAAGATCCGATGTTGTATTCGTTGATTTACGTTATTACTTATTGTTTGATGGGTTTTTGCAAAGAGAACAAAAAACAACAAAAAATAAAACGATAATTTTATTAATTGCGAAGTTAAACGTTCTGCTTTGACTTACGAGTTGCTTGAATTCATCTGGTCTTCATGGCTATTGATTCATCAGGACAGCGATTGTGATTTTGATTGTTCTAATGTGAGACGTAACATCAATTGGCAATAGGCTATTCCATGTTGGGACGTAAACCCAACTAACTGATGAAACGTGAGAGTGTACTACACTCCTCTGTCGACCTCGTCGGAGATTACAGGCGTGATGTTCTAATAATGTTGTGGAAAATGGGTTGTGTCAATACACTTGGCCAGCGTGTCAGACTATGGCCTTATATAGCCTTTCGGTAAAACATAGAGCCGTGTTCAACAGAGGCACAGCGGTACAATAGAAGCGTTAATGTTGATGATGTTTTTGCCAATACGATTGTTTATGTTCGCGGAATCTTTTATCTAATATTTAGGTGCTATTCAATTATTGA